>PVJN01026158.1:0-29272 GCA_004026805.1 Lasiurus borealis
GGGTGGGGGGGGACTCAGGCTTGCAGGGAAGGGCAGTTTGGGGGGTACCAGCCCTGCAGGGAAGGGCAGTTGAGGGGAACCAGGCCTGCAGGGGAGGGCAGTTGGAGGTGAACAGGCTGACAAGAAAGGGCAGTTAGGGGGTTTGGGCCAGGAGGGGAGGGCAGTTGGGGGCAATCAGGCTGGTAGGGGAGCAGTTAGGTGTCGATCAAGCTGGCAGGGGAGTGGTTAGGGGGTGATCAGGCTGGCAGGCAGAAGCGGTTAGAGGCAACCAAGCAGGCAGGCAGGTGAGTGGTTGGTAGTCATCAGTCCTGGATTGTGAGAGGGATGTCCAACTGCCCATACTGGGATCGGGCCTAAGTGGGCAGTTGTACATTCCTCAAGGCAGTGGTTCTCAACCTTCCTAAGGCCGCGACCCTTGCATACAGTTCCTCATGGGGTGGTGACCCCCAACCATGACATTTTGCTGCTGTTATGCATCATGATGTAAATATCTGCATTTTCCGATGGTCTTAGGCGACCCCTAAAGGGGTCGCGACCCACAGGTTGAGAACCGCTGCCTCAAGGGGTCCCAGATTGGAGAGGGTGCAGGCTGGGCTGAGGGACACACCCTCCCATGAATGAATTTCATGCACTGGGCCTCTAGTTTTTAATAATTTAAATGTTAACTTTAGTTGTCATTGACAGCCAGTTTACCTTATTCCCTTTCTTTTCTCTCCCCAGTTCTTTAGCTCTGCCTAATGTTTTCTAGATCTAGTTTGTTCTTTCTCACACTGGAAGTATTCTGCATAAAGTATGGATGGATGGAACTGTAGTCTGAGAGTGAATCTGACTGAGGAAAAAATGAGAGAAACTCTTTTTATAGGGCTCCCTGGAATGCTTATCATTATGATTCCTTTATTTCATTTTGCCTTTAATACCTGTTTCGAGAGTTCTACAAAGAGCTTCACATTTGAAGACTCGCTAGACTGATTCACAGCCGTGTTCCTGACTATGGTTTATTAGGAAAGGTATACACAGCAGGGCCAGCAAGGGAAAAGACACATTAAGCCGACTCTGGAGGAAGTTCTTCCCTTTCATAGCGGTGAGCTGAGTGGACTGTGCTTCTCCAGCGGAGTAACGCGTGTCTGATGTTTCTGGCCAGGCCAGCTGCTGCTAAGAGTCAGAACCATTCCTGGCTGATGTGGCTCGGTTGGTTGGATGTTGTCCCATGCTCCAAGAGGTTGCAGGTTCGATTTGCGGTCAGGGCACATGCCCCAGTGGCAGGCTCGATCCCCTGCGGGGGGCCTGCAGGAAGCAGCCGATTGATGTCTCTATCTTTGTCTCTCTCTCCCTTTCTCTGTACCTTTAAAAAATTCAATAACATCTTGTTAAAAAGATTCAAAATCAGGTTTTATTTCATTTTTATTAGAGAGTTAGAAATATCAATGAGAGAGAGACATCGATCAGCTACCTCCTGCACACCCCCTATGTGCCCGCAACCAAGATACATGCCCTTGACCGGAATCGAACCTGGGACCTTTCAGTCTGCAGGCTGATGCTCTATCCACTGAGCCAAACCGGTTTTGGCTATTTTATTTTTAAATCCAGGTTTTTTATTGGGAGCGGTTATGTAGGCACTCGTTGCCAGCATAACTCAGTACAATTACTGAAATTCCAGACTCCCAGAAGCAAAGCAGGTGTTAGCTATAATGACATTTTTATAAACAGTCTAGGCAATCTGGTAGTGTCCCGAGGGGGTGAAACAGCCTCCGTCACATAAGGAACACTGTAAAGTCAAGTTCCCAGATGTCACCAAGGACAGTCTACAAGCAGTCCCTCCTGAGATTGCACAGCAGACCGGCGAACTTCCACTCCTCTTCCCCAGTTCCAGGCTGCCATGTCGCCATTCCCGCTTTCTGATTTTTTGATTCACTTACATCCCACCCTAACCCTTATTATAGCTTACGTTTGTACCAGGTCTAAAGATTTTACCTTCCTTTCTGATTGTGACCTCAGTTAAGGTCTTCAGATATTGGAAGTGCCAGAGAAAAGTAAGATGTGTTATTGAATAGGTCATCTTTTTATTATTTCTTTATTTGAAGACTCACTAGACTGATTCACAGTTGTATTCCTGTTTATTTATTTATTTTTTTTATTTCAAGTATTATAAATAGTAGTACATGTTTCTCCCCCAATCCCCCCGTGACCTCCCCCAGCTTTCCCTACCCCCAGTACATCCCCTCACCTGCCCCTCCACAGTGTCTTGTATCCATTAGTTATGCTTACATACATGCATACAAATTCTTCGGTTGATCTTTTACAGCCCCTTCCCCTGAAACCTCCCCTGCCTTCCTGGTGTAGTATGACAGTCTGTTCACTGCTCCTTTGCCTCTGTATCTGTCCCGCCCCCCTTCCCCTCCCTTGTGAATAGGTCATCTTTAACAAAGGGGAATGGCTTGTCCGTGGACATAGAAGTCTGAGATTTTCTACCTCTGTCCAGCTTGAATGACAGCCACAGGAACAGTGCCATTTTCAAATGTGTTCTTATTTTGTGACTTTTATACTTATGGTTATTTGTGTATTTCTGCATGTGTCTTGCAGTTAAATATTTTTTGTTGTTCTTTACTGAGATTTTAGAACAAATGTGGATTTTCTTTGTTTCTGAGTTTTCCTTTTTTATATTTGCTTTGAGTATTACCTGTATATCAGGAAGAGATTATTTAGAATTATAGAGCAGAGAAGGTCTCTAGAATATAGCTAAAACATTTTTGTTGTAATGGAACAATTTCAGTTTCTATGACCATGAATAGGATGAATAAAAATTAGTGTAAGGAATTTATTTTTTATCATCATATGCTTTATCTTCTTTTTCTCTGTGATTATTTTCTATCTAAAAGAGGAAAGGAGAATAAATCATGTAATTGTATTATTATGGCACAGCTTTAGAACCTTTAGGGATAAGGATAAATTGTCTTCTTCCTGGATTTGTATGATTTGTTTAAGTTTCTGGACTGCTTGTAAAATCTGTAGGAAATTGAAAGAATTTGAATAGAGAAAAATTCTTATATTAATGTTTAATGTTTTTCAGAGGACAAATATCCAAATTCATTCCAGAGGAAGAATAAGCAAATAACTAGATACAGTACATCATCTTGTTAAAAATGTCCTCACTTTGAAGATTTAAATTATGTACCGCTAATTAAATAAAAACCGTGGCCACCTCTTCCCCCGAGGCACGCTCCCTTTTCTCTTTTCTCTCCCAAGTTCCAAGGACCCTTCTCTTTGTCTCTGAAACTTGTTTCCTGAGCCCATTTCCTCTACGGCTCACCTCTACCTCTACGGCTCACCTCTACCTCTGTGACCTCCTAAATAAGCTTTCTCTTTTAGTTTGAGTCTTGGCTCTGAATTCTTTTCCAGCCAGAACTCAAGTACCGACGAGGTTGCTGGACTGATGCGGTGGTTAGAGTCCATCTACTGCCAGGGTTGACATTTTACTTTTCTAACGAGGCAGGGCGTTCAAGGCTTTCTTTAGGTATGTTTATAACTGACATGCCACAAAATGCACTTTCTAACGGGTACTGTTTGGTGAGCATGGACATACTGATCAAGCTGTAAAATGACACATAAAATAAACTTATCTCTCACTCATATACAGGTTAGGGTAAAAGTAGGCTTACAGATGTAAGTATGCAAAACACAGTTTATTCTCTCTTTTTTTTAAATACGTATTTTACATATTTAAACATATTTTGATTGACTCTTTCCACCTGCTGCCAGTTCTCACCGCCAACAGAACTGCCATGTTTGTGGAGTAGAGCAGGGGGTGGGGACAGCGCCTCCAAAGGTGCCAGACCTCACCATTCCTCCCAAAAAATTCAGTTTTTTTTTTTTTTTTTTTATGAATAAATTCTAATCTTATTTCTTGCCTTTGGTTGATTTCTAGAGCATGAAATGGTTGTCTATGACAATTCATTCAGTTTTATAAATTGTTTTTTGTACTCTCCTTCACTAGGGAAGACCAACTTCACAAATTGATTCTAAAACCTGGGAATATTATATATCAAAGCCAAATGATCTTTCCTCTAATTCAGTGGTTCTCAACCTGTGGGTCGCCAACAGCTAGCAGGGTCTCCTAAGACCATCAGAAAACACAGGTTTACATTAAGATTCATAACAGTAGCAAATTACAAAATTACAGTTATGAAGTAACGACAAAAATAATTTTATGGTTGGGAATCACCACAACATAAAGAACTGTATTAAAGGGTTGTGGCATTAGGAAGGTTGAGAACCACTGCTCTAATTCATCTTTTGGGGGTATAGAGAACAACATATAGTTGTTTAAAAAGGGATAGAACAAAGAGAGGTAGATGGATGAATCTTGATTCAGGGCTTAGATTTTTAAGTAGGATGAGCCTTTTACCTCTATAGGTAGATTTGTGAGCTCCAACTGGTTAATTGAATGTTTTGGTGGCTCTTGTGGAGGGTAGATGTGTGTTGTTTCTGCGGAGTGAGCCAACTGTTGTTGACAAAGTGCTTCTATAGTATTCCTCACTTTGTCACAGTTTTATGAAATTAGTATTATAATTATGATCATTTTACAGATAAGGATATTTTTAGGTTAGTAATTTAGCCATGCTCTCAATATTTACATGTGATATAGATAATACTTGAACCCATTTCTTCTGACTTACTGTTTTTTACACTATATAACTGCTTTCACACCATGTCGTAATTACTTGCAAACTCTTGGATTTTCTTGGTGTATTTATTGATGTAGGTGGTATTTGAAGTTAGAACAGGATAGGTCATAATAATTTTCTTGAATTTTCACTAGAGCTCAGTTCTTTTTTTGAAATGATACTCACTCTTAACTTACTGAAGAGCCCCTGTTCCCTCACGTAGTTTTTAAGCAAATGGGTAGCAGTCAGAGAAAGAAGTACCCCGTGGCAGCTTCCTCTGCCAGCTTCCTCTTTTTTTCTTGCTCCATAGATGCAGATTCTGTCCACGAAGCCCCTGCATTGCAGAGGGACTGGCGATCTGTATGATCTGTTTATTTCGCAATTGACCAGGGTAAGGCGGCCTTATGATGGGGGAGGCGCTTGGGTGCCCAGAATTTAGCTTTATGAAGCTGGAGTAACAGTTATTTTGGGAATATTTAAACTTAGTATTAGTATTTTAAAGAACTTTTAAGAATTATATTTATCCTACATCAGTAAAGAGCATTAATATAATGGTGATGCCCCACCCTCTTAAATTCTGTTCAGAATAAGTCAGACAAACATGATTTCATGCTTCTAAAATTCCAAATCTGGGATCATTTAGAATATAAATAGTGATACATGCAATTAAAATTTCACTATAATGAACATTTTAAAAAGTTTTGGATAAACATCTATTTCTATAGACCATCATAGTTCTTCTTTATTAATTTGCTCTGTTCCTTTTCCATGAATCGGTCAGTCTGTAGGGTGAAAAATGCTGTAAACACTGTGGGTGGGGGTGGTGTCTTATTATTGCTGTTGAAAATGAATACTTACTTCTTTGGAATCTGTGTTCACCCTAGATGCCGGTAAAATTGAGTTGTATTTTCAGACTGTCTTGTATCTGTTTATTAGTATAGATGTAGGTGTAATTGGAGAATCATATGGGAGCCAATATTAAGTGTTATAGGTCTCACTTGGTTTATGGAACAAATATTAGGAATGGTGGTATTAATAATAGGAAAGGACTAAAATAGGTGAGGAAGAGTTTGATGTTCTTTTAAAATTGTGGAAGTATTGGGCAGATGATTCCAGCTCCTACGAGTAGTTGAGAAGACTTGACTTGGTGATGGTCTGATGGGCTTATTTTTATTTTTGAGGATATTATTCCACCTGGTAGTAAAATAGCTTTGGTTACTTAAAGAAGTATTGTACATTTCTGTAATTTAGATGGATATTTTGAGTATTCTGTACCTCATGTTTGTACCTCTCATTTTTAAGTGGTCTTCTTTAAACATTTAATTTATAGGTTTTAAGAATTCAACAATATGTGTATTATCTTCACTACTATTTTAATATATGTTCCACTTTCTAGTGCAAAGACATTGGAAACTATTATTATTCTTATACTTCTCAAGTGACTTTTTTTTTTCTTCTGTTTTCTTTAAGCCATAAGGATGAGTTTACCATTATTCCTGTACTGGTTGGAGCTCTGAGTGAGTCAAAAGAACAGGAATTCGGAAAACTCTTCAGTAAATATCTAGCGGATCCTAGTAATCTCTTTGTGGTTTCTTCTGATTTCTGCCATTGGGGTAAGTTCTAGATTTTTAACATATGATAGCTATTATACCGTGGTTAAAGGTATCTTTTCATTCTAAGCTGTGATTTTCACTTCTTTATCACTTCCCTTGGAAAGTTTTACCTTTAGCAGCAATGTTTAAAAGTGAATATAAAAAGTCTATTGGTCATTTAAAAAGGATCAGATTATAATAGTGGATTATGGATACATTTCCAAAGGCGACTGGTATAATTGGATTCACAATGTGAGGGCTTCCTTGCTTAGACACTTATATTAGTGGGAGTTAAGATCTTTTAACCCCATTTCCAGGTAGAATTGTGGTAGATGTCCGAAATTGGTGTTTTGGTGGGATAAAACTAATTTTCTTTTTTAGAACATAGAAGAGCACTGTGCGTGCTGGCAGTCCTTTTCCACATTTCCTGTTTTGTAATTGGTCTCTTTTCTTTTTCTCCTTTGATGCTTAATTTTTGCCCATAATTGCCATCAGTTTAGAGCTAACCTCCGATTGTAACACATTGGCTGTTAGCACAATGGTCTTCATTCATAAGGACTCCTATATGAGTTATTGTTACCCCTTAAAAGAATAAGGAAGCTGAATAGATTATAAAGAAAGTGAGACATTTGTAGATGTCTCTTTTAGTAAATGTTGATTTTTCACATTCTTTGGACAACATTTGCTCTCATTTACTGTTCTAGAATATCTCTGAATTCTGTTCCTTGTAGGACATCTCTTCGACTCATGTGTTCATCGGTTTAAGGGTCCCAGTATCTGTTCATCCTTCAGTTACTTCTTCGGTTATAGAGAAAACATAAGGCACAGGACCATAAATGTTATGGTGAAGTGCTAGAATGGCTAGGAAAACTCCTCAATTAGATATAAGGAGCCCTGGCTTTTCATGTTTTAGCCATTGATCGCCAGCATTGACTCAACATTTATCTGGCCTGTTCAGGCTGGTATTTTCTTCTCTTACGTTGTGCCATGAGTGGCCTTGAGATTTCAGTTCAGGAGAACCATTCTTCCTAATGGTATGGATAAAGTATTGTTTAAGCTCTAATTTCTCAACTGGGATTTCTCCAGGGGGTTTGGAAATGTCCTGAGACGTTTTTGATCATCATCACAACTAGGGCGGGGCGGGAGCTGGGATGTTATTGACATCTTGTGAAAACAGTTCAGGGAAGCTTCTAAATAAACATCCTATAAAGCACAGGAAAGCTCCCTACATGAAAGAATTGCATCCTGTCCACAATATTAGTAGTGCTGAGGTTGAAAGCCCTGCTTTGGGGTATGCAGGTAGCTGTGCTACTTTACAAAGGTCCTCAGAAGCTCTCGGGGTCCTTTAATAACAACTTCCTTTGGCTGCTTTTGGCTGAAGTTATTTTTTATGTACATATTAGTTACATCTGAGGACTAGGTAAATGCTTCAAAAGAGTTTCTTGAGAATTCTGAAGTTTAGTAATAGTTGATCTTAAAAATTAAGGCGCATCATTGAGAAAGGACTATTTTTCTTTAGTATTGTAAATCTGCGTTGGTTATCACGTTTTAAAAATTCTCGCAGCATATGCTCCCTCTTCCTTCACTTTTGAGGCTCTTGTGAATCACTTCAAATCACTCTGTGATTTAAATAATTGGTTTTTGTGACACAGTTTTTCAGAGTCTAAGCTCTTCTAGGTTGACACCATGTACAACCACAATAAAATGCACATAAACATCCGTGGACCCTTCACGTTTGCTTTTCTGTGGTATCATCCTTTTACCTCATAACGAATTAGAAAGTAGACAAACCCCTGCACTACCATACTTAAGTACAATGTTGAGGAAAAAATGAATTTTGCTTTACATTCTACCTAGATTCTTAGAAAATTCTTTAGTCATTTTATCTCCTTATTTCTTGAAAACTTTGGTATTTAAATTGTAAGATAGGGTTTTCTGGTGATATGTTAGCTATGGAAAGCTAAACAGAGACTAAAATACACTTATATTTACATCTGGTGGTTAAGCAATAACTTTCCCAGTTGTTTGTTTTTTCAGTGTTGCTATCACTAATTATAATCATTAAGTGTGTACTTTGTGCTTAGGGAGAGCACTGTACTAACTCTAATTAGGAAATTTGATGGACATTTGGGGATAAGTTGAAGGTGTTGCATGGATACTGTTCTAAAATAAAGTCTCTTTTCTACAATAGTAACAGTAACTGTTATTCTTGCAAAGTAAGATTTTATATTTAACATGCCTGATGAAGTAATAGGAATCACTAGCTGGTTGTGGGTCAAACTGTCTTAGAAATTATTTCATATTTCTCAAATTCATGCTTTAGTGGCGTTAGTCATCTTTACTAAATTAATGAGTGCTATAGTCTCACCTCAAAAATTTAGCTTTTTCTCATGAAGATAATACATAGTGGTTTTTTCTTCTTTTAAAATATATACTATACAATATACTTTTTCAGTCCCTCAAGTACTTAGAGACTTTAAAAATCTCTGGTTAGGCTCTTAACACATTCCACATTTCTAAATAGCTGTGTTTTGTTTTGTGTTTTTAAAGAAAAACAACTTAATTAATTATGGTACAGTTAATAAAATTACTCATAGATAGCAGACTTTTTTTGTTTTGTTTTTGTTGAATAATATATTAAGGTACTGGCAATGGCATTTTTCATTTCTAATCGTGTTTCTTTATATATTGTCCAACTTCTGTGAAAAATGAAGTGAGAAACTTGGTGATAGAGACAGTTGGGACACTTAGATGTAGTTGAAAGAATTTTGCCTTGAATTTTTTTGTTAGCCAGTGTCCATTTACATGAATGACTTCCTTTAAAAAATTAAAAAAAAAATTGATTTCAAGAGGAAGGTAGAGGGAGAGAAAGAAAGACATACCAAGAGAGGGAGAGTGAGAAGGAAATATCAATGATGGGAAAGAATCATTAATCGGCTGCCTTCTGCACCCTACTGGGGATCAAACCCACAACCCAGACATGTGCCCTGACCAGGAATCGAGCCATAGCCTGCTAGTTCATAGGTTGATGCTCAACCACTGAGCCATACCAACTGGGCTGACTGCCTTTTTTTAAAGTGTATTTTGCTTTAAAGATGTTCATCTTTCAGATCCCATTTAGCTTTATTCAGACTTGAAAGAGATACTAGATAAAAAGTACAAAGACTAAAATACTCTTAAGTTTTCTTCTTGAGTGAGAAGAAAAAGCAATGGTTCTCAACCTTTCTAATGCGACCCTTTAATACAGTTCCTCATGTTGTGGTGACTCCCAACCATAAAATTATTTTCATTGCTACTTTATAACTGTAATTTTGCTATTGTTAATGAATCATAATGTAAATATCTGTGTTTTCCGGTGGTCTTAGGCGATCCTGACAGATATTTACATTACGATTCATTAATAGTAGCAAAATTACAGTTAATGAAGTAGCAATGAAAATAATTTTATGGTTGGGAGTCACCACAACATGAGGAACTGCATTAAAGGGTCGTGGCATTAGAAAGGTTGAGAACCACTGAGCTAAAGGGAGAGGGGGAACCTAGGTTTTGTTGTGCTCCTTCTTTCTATGTCCACATTTGAATTCTGCTGGAAAATCCCTGCATGTCAGGTCCTGCCTTTTATCTTATTAGCTCAATAGAGTGATGTTTTCCTTTTTCCCCATAATGCTTATAATGTCCCAGCCTTTTTCATCTTTCCTGTTACCTTTCAGGAAGAGTGACACAAGTGAAAGGACATTTGCTACCAGTATTTGGTTAAATGATGTTGTCCTCATACTTTGTGTACTTAACTAAGTTCCACATCCTATAGGATGGCTCCATATAAAGAGAATTTTGTTTGAACCAATTTTAGTTTATGCAATTAGTATAATTTTCATAAACTTCATTTTACTCTTCCCCATATATACTGTTAATATTAGTGTTTTCCTGACCTTCCTGAACTTTCTATTTCCGATTTATTTATTTATTTGTTTATAAATACGTTTTATTGATTTTAGAGAGGAGTGGGGCAGGGGAAGAAAAGAGAGAGAGAGAGAAAGAGCGAGAGAGAGAGAGAGAGAGAAACATCATTGATGAGAAAGAATCATTGATTGGTTGCCTCCTACACACCCCACATTGGGGACGGAGCTGCCACCTGAGCCTGTGCCCTGACCAGGAATGGAACCATGTCCTCCCAGTTCATAGGTCGACATCAACCACTGAGTCATGCTGGTCCTACATCTACTTCCAAATTTAGATTATTACCAGCTTTCATTACAAAATTTTCAGTTAACTTTAAAGAAGTTTCTAAGTGAAACTGAAACTAACACAAATTGATTATTGAAAAGTGGATCTCTGCTTTTATTTAAATTCCCTTTAATGGTTATTTTAAATACAAATCATTTTTAGTAGATTTATTTGTTAAATATTACTAATAAATTATATTATTTTGTTAAACTATGAATAAAGTTTACTTCTGTCACTCTAGTAATTTCGGATTTTTATTTGTTTAGGTTTACATAATTTCTCGTATTTGTCTAGGCTTACATAATTTTTTTCATAAAAATGTGCCATCTATTAAAAATAGTATTCTTCTAAATATGTACATCTTTATTCAGATTTCTGCTTCAATATGTATAAAAAGTGATTATTTATCCATATTCTTCTTCCTTTCTGTTAGTCTCTTGGATTATGAAGGCATTACTATTTTATAAATATTTAATTTAGTTTGGGTATAAGTTAGCTGATTCCTGAAATGTACTACTAGCTTTGATATTTATATATACCTGATTTCACATATTTAGGTTTTTGATCTTTTACAAATTTGAAGAGAAATAACTAAGATTTCAGAATGAAAGGACTATAGTATTTTGCTTATAAAAATGGTTACCTTATTCGATGCTACTCAGAATATAATTCCTTTGTGAAATACATTTTTTTCTTTGATAATGATTTCAATTATGAATGTCCCCAGTTTTAGGTCCTTATCTACCTCACAGATTCTGAGGGTTAACTAAAATATTTTTAGACATTTTAACATATAAACATAAAGTGATTAAGCGAATGTATAAAAGTATAATTTTTGCTGGACATACGTATGAAAGTCTCTTATTGACTGATCTTTTGAGGACTTTTAGATCATCTTTACAAGCTCATTGTTTAATTCTGCAACCCAGTTTATAGTTTAATATTGAGGTCTTTGATACTTTTTTATTTTTTGTTTCAAAATACTTAAAAAGTAGTACTGATTTTTGTACCATTCATTGTTCTGTTTGTCCTCATTAGTTGATTGTTGTGTGTTAAACAGACATCCCTGGAGCTTATTCTCCACACTCTGTGAATCCACTCATTAATCACCAGTCACCTTTGGAGATGGGAAAATTACTTACCTGTATTTCTTTTTCTCAGAAAGCGTGCTCTGGAATGGATTCACAAATGAGCTACCCTCCTTCTCTCAAAGAGTAAGGTTTCTGCTTTACAGGATTTTTTTCTTGGGTTATTTTTTTCTCTCATCTTTTGAATTTGAAAAGAACTGAGGGAAGGCACCTGAAGAAACTACTGACACACTCACTAGGGGAGTTGCAGAGCTTGTGCTGTCCTAGGGGCAGTACCAGTGGCTCTTAAAGCTAGAAAGCTCATACTTGGAGTTGAAACAGGGGCTCAAAGAATCCATTTTCCCAGTGTACCTTCTGAAAGGATAAGTTTCAGGTAAGTAATTTTCTCTTACTATGTGATATGCTTTATTCATACTTACAAAAGTACACGAGTCCAGTTCTCCAGGTGCATAGGCATCTGTGTTTGTGCAGTTTAGCGAGAGCAGCTTTTATTGAATGTTAGCAGAATTGTAAACATATGTCTGCTCATGAGGTACATGAAATGATAATGCATTATAAGTCAGCAATAAACATTTAATTAAAGGTAGACTTATGATCAGGGTATTGTGCTAATATTGTCATTTCTTATTAAATAAAATCTTGATAAACTTATTTTTTAATAATTAGGAACAAAAAGTACCTTTTAAACTCAAATTCCAAGTGATGTTTAACTAAAATTGAGTGTGTATTAGCATGTGCATGCTCATACATACATGCACGCACGAACGCACACATGCGTATAGGCTAGGACAATGGCAGTTACTTTATTTTATGTTTTTAATATGTTTTTATTTATTTTAGTGAAAGAGGAAGGGAGAGGGAGAGAGAAACATGGATCAGCTGCCTCCTGCATGCCCCCTAATGGTCATGTGCCATGAC
This sequence comes from Lasiurus borealis, assembly GCA_004026805.1. Taxonomy (NCBI): domain Eukaryota; kingdom Metazoa; phylum Chordata; class Mammalia; order Chiroptera; family Vespertilionidae; genus Lasiurus; species Lasiurus borealis. Next base: position 12,484 of record PVJN01026158.1, read on the forward strand.
CGGGAATGGAACCAGGGACGTCTTGGTGCATGGGATAGTGCTCAGCCAACTAAGCCACACTGGCCAGGGCCAGTTATTTACTTTAAATGAGATGCTGTGTGTATATTGACCAGAATGAATTGCTAAAATGATTTTTAAATATTTATACAATTAACACGTTAAGCGCCATTTCAGTGCCTGAAATGGAAATGAAGACAAAACAGGTTTGGTGCTTAACGTGTTAAAAAAATTATTGTGAGATAGTTTGAACTGTCATAAATAAGAGTTTTTCAATATAGTAGCTATATGTAGTGTGAGCTTCTTAGCACATAGATTCTTAGAACTCATCAAGTATTTCTAATCAGTTCATCAACTACTAAATGCAGTGTGGCTACTAAAGAGTAGCAAAAATTAGACAGCAAAATATTAAACGTTGACTCATTGATTTTCTGTGTATTTTGTCTTATTAAATTACATGTTGATTTACTACTTTAAAGTTTCAAACATTTTAAATACTTCTACTTCAGAAGAAGTTTATAAGTGAAATTTACCTTTAAGATGATAAAATGGACAGGGCAGTATTTTAAAATACAATTATACTTTTCACTTAGGATTGAGGCAAGTTCGGCCACCTTCTACCATTTGAAACAGTATCTCTGGACTTGGAAATAAGCAAAACAGACTTTTGAATAGCAAATGGCAATCACAAAGTCCATGAATTTTTTCTGGTCTTCAGAAAGGCAGTTATGTCCTGGTCACAAGGATTATTGGCTGCTAAAGCTAGTAGTTATCTCCAGAAGCAAGAAAAAGAACGCATTAGTGTTCACCTGAAGTGATTCCGCTTCAAAGAATATCCATTTTTGTTTCTTACAAGGATATTACTACAGTAATACTGAGTCAGAATTTCCTTGTGTAAGATTATTCATTTAATTGTTCATTCAAAGATTTTAGGCAGCTTTGTCAAAAGAACTTGAAGTGAACGTTTAATACCACTGATTTGAATCAAACTATTATGACAGATTGTAGATTTGTCTTTGAACCTTCTGACAGTCACCTGGCAAAGAGAAAAAATGGCATAAATTACATAGTTTTCATTATTAAGTAGAAGGAAGTACATAAATTCTTTAAAGACCAAGAAAATCTATACTTCTAAATTTTGATAGAAATGTTGGATGGATTATTTTATTATAGGGGCATTGTGTAATGAACCGTCACTGTTTAAGAATTTTTCAGTGCAAGGTCTGCAGTAGATCTCAATGTTTACAAATAAGGTTTTTATATTCAGGAAGCAGACAATTGTCTCAGAACCTATTGATTCTAAGATATTATGTAAAATGCAATATTGATTGAATAATGAATGGCTCTTGGGGGGAAAAGAAACTGCCACATTGAATATTTGTACACAGTAATGTTTATCAAAAGTTAAAATGTAATAGTTAAGGAAATACATATGTGTAGAGAAGTGACCATTAAAGATGATCAGCATCAACGAGTAAATTAAGTTTTGAGAAACGTGATGCCTACTTTTTCAAAAAAAGACATCAAAAGGGTTTTATAATTTTGCACCGCTCATTATTTATAACATGATATTTTTTAGCAAGATAAGCAGAAAACTTAAAATCTTAATTATCCAGTCTAAGACATCTGTCTTCTCAGGTGTGAGAATAATAAGTAGATATGTGAACTTGATCTGAAAATGAAGCACAAGACACATAGTGTGTGCATACATGATTGGTGTGCTGTGATACCTTCCCAAATGCATTTTGGTACATCTTTTAAAATGAAGAAGTAGAAAAGTAGTGAGTTCTTGGAAATAAGAGAGTTGCTGAAAGAAGGATTTAGATGCAACATAATATAATAATACTCCTCAATTATGTGGGTTTAGAACATATTGTTTTAGGTTTTCTTCTGACTTTAGTTAGGAAGCAAAGTCTTTTGTTTTCTGTCTTCTTTTTGAGCTTCTTCCATTTTACCCTCTGGAGAACGGCTAACCATCGTTCTGTGCTTGGACCCTTATTGAGATTTTATTGTCAGATTAGGACTGTTGTGTTGTGAATTCAATTTTAAGGCACTTCTATTGATCCTTTTCCAACTAGAAAGTTTTGTGAAAATGAGATAAAAGTTTTTGAGGTAATAAAAATCACACAAACCACATGTATCTCTGATCTACACTTTATTTGTTTATTTTTTTTCCCGTAATAGAGATCAGATCTTTGCATTTGTACAGCAAAAACTAAGCTTTCATTGACTTGTTACATTGAGAGTTTTCTTAAACCAAAATTTCTTGCATCATATTCTTTGGGTTTACTCTCCATTATAGACTGATATAATATATTTAACAATGCTTCTAACTTTTAAGCTGTTTTGTTTCCTTAGTCTTTTGTATTGCTCGTGACTATAAGGTTTTACAATTTGAAATAGTTTTAACATTATAAAACACTGGTGATATATAATTTCTTTATTACCTTCCCAAATATGCCTTTTATTTTTATATACTAAGGGCTCTTGGGAATGATTCTCTCAGAGGCTTAAGCTGTGCTTTGCCTTCCTTGAGAACTGAAATTATTTGGTAAGCGATTGCGTTCTTTTTAGCTTCTAATTTTTCCCTATTTTATTTTGTACATGATATTTGTTTCAAGGTCAAAGGTTCCGTTACAGTTACTATGATGAATCCCAGGGGGAGATTTATAGATCCATTGAACATCTAGATAAAATGGTAAGTCTTTCAGGTGTGGGGTTTTAATGCTCTAAGATTTTTTTCTTTAATTAATTTCAGATTAGTGATTCAAGACTTAACATGTTGAAACAATGGACTAATAATTCTTTATCTTTAAGTGTGCAAAATACAGTATGTAATCATATCAATATTGATTATAAAAAAATCCCTGTTGTATTAGTGGAAATTTCCTTCATTTTAATTTTATTTGATTAATGAGACAACTTAAGAATAATTAGACATAGATTTTTGATATTATTTGGGGGAATGCGTTAGTTTTAGGGACAACAGGGAACTAATGCCAATACTTACTGTTAAGTGGAAACAACCAGAGCAAATTCTTAGTTTTAAAAAATTATTTAACTAGAGGTCCAATGCACGAATTCATGCACAGGTGGGGTCTTACTGGCCCACCCTCATTGGAGCCTATTGGGGCTGAACTGGCCCAGGGGAGGGGATGTGAGAGTTTGGCCAGCTGGCCCTGCCACTGATTGGGGTGGGGATGGGTCAAGGGTGGTGCTGGCAGGGGGGAGGAGCTGCTACCAGCTGGGGGGAGGGACTGTGGGTGGTTGGCTGCTGGCCCTGCCCCTGATCAGGGTGGGAGGGGGCTGATCAGAGTGTAGGTCTCATCAAAGCAACCAGTCGTTCCAGTCGTTCTGGCCTTCTGGTTGTTTGGCTTTTTTTTTTTTTTTTTTTTTTAAATATATTTTATTGATTTTTTCACAGAGAGGAAAGGAGAGGGATAGAAAGTCAGAAACACTGATGAGAGAGAGACATTGATCAGCCGCCTCCTGCACGCCCCCTACTGGGGATGTGCCCAAAACCAATGTATGTGCCCTTGACTGGAATAGAACCTGGGACCTTTCAGGCCGCAGGCCAACGCTCTATCCACTGAGCCAAACCGGTTAGGGCTGGTTGTTTGGCTTTTATATATATATATATATATATATATATATATATATATATATATATATATATATATAGATTCTATTTTTGGCCATTTAGATTTTTCTTAAATGGAATTTCAAATTTTTTTTTTAATTTTTAAAAATACGTTTTTATTGATTTTAGATAGAGGAAAGAAGAAGGACAGACAGAAACATCAATGATGAGAGAGAATCATCGATTGGCAGCCTCCTGCACACCTCACATTGGGGATTGAGTCTGTAACCCTGGCATGTACCCTGACCGGGAATTGAACTGTGACCTCCTGGTTTATGTGTCGATGCTTGGGCTGACTGTTATTTTAAATATAGAATTTAAAAACGATTTTATTTTTACCTAGCCCAGAAATACAGTAGACATTAATCTTGTCATTTTCCTTGAAGTACTGTGGTAGTCATTGTACAGTGGTACCTCAAGATACGAGTTTAATTTGTTTTGTAACCTTGAGGCGTGGGAAACTATGAGACACTCATAGTGGGTCGTGTGCAGCCGTCCAATCCGCGATATTACTCCTATCTCAACTGTTGCTCGTATTTCAAAGCAAAAATTGCTTGCTCGATGGCTTGTATCTCAAAAATCTCGAATGTTAGGGCACTTGTATCTCTTGGTACCACTGTACTTCTTTTAATGTTTAAAAAGTCATATAAGTCATTTTGTTATCTATTCATAACAGAATATTAAACCTAGTAGGTTTATCACTAACTTGTTCTGAACTTTGACAGATCCTTTCAATTCTCTTGTCCTCAACTTGTCATCTCTGAGATGAGATACTTGGGAGTAGGTAGTCTCTAAATTGTCTTTAAACTCTATCAGTCTTTTAAGTCTGATTTGTTAATATCAACTTTATGCATATGTTTTAGTACAAGAATATTTAGTCTATAGTAGATCAAACGTTTTAGTAAGAAATCTGGATCTAAGCCTACAAGTAGATTATATTACATAGTATGTTTTATTAAAAGTCAAATGGAACAAATCCAAATTTACTTAGGAGATCTTTATTATATTACTTTATTTTATTTTTTAAATAAATCTTTATTGTACAGATTATTACAATTATTCCTCTTCCTCCCCCACCCCCGTAACTCCCCTCCACCTGGTTCCCATCCCACCCTCTGCCTGTACCGCCCCTCCCACTGTCTTCATCCATAGGTGTATGAATTTTGTACAGTTTCTTCCCGCATCCCCCACACCCTTTTCCTCCCGAAAATTGTCTATTCCCATTCTATGCCTCTGATTCTATTATATTCACCAGTTTATTCTGTTGTGCAGATTTTTTTATTCACTTGATTTTTGGATTCACTTGTTGATAAATATGTATTGTTCATAATTTTTATCTTTATCTTTTTCTTCTTCCTCTTCTTACAGAATACCTTTCAGCATTTCTTATCTGTGAATCTCTTTATCTGCCCTTCAATTCTGAATGATAACATTCCTAGGTAGAGTAATCTTGGTTGTAGGTTCTTGCTATTCATCACTTTGAATATTTCTTGCCACTCTTTCTGGCTTGCATAGTTTCTGTTGAGAAATCAGCTGACAGTTCTATGGGTGCTCCCTTGTAGGTAACTAATTGTTTTTCTCTTGCTGCTTTTAATATTCTCTGTCTTTTCCTCTTGGCATTTTAATTATGGTGTGTCTTGGTGTGGTCCCCTTTGGATTCCTTTTGTTTGGGGTTCTCTGTGCTTCCTGGACTTATAAGTCTATATCTTTCACCAGGTGGGGGAAGTTTTCAGTCATTATTTCTTCAAATAGGTTTTCAGTATCTTGCTCTCTCTTTTCTTCTGGCATCCCCGTAATTCTGATGTTGGTATGCTTGAAGTTGTCCCAGAGGCTACATACACTATCTTCACATTTTTTGGTTTTATTTTTGTTTGTTTTTTTGCTTTTTTAGTTGAGTGTTTTTTGCTGCTTTGTATTTCAAATCTTTGACTTGATTCTTGTATTCCTCTAGTCTGCTGTTAGGTTTCTGTATAATATTTTTTATTTCAGTCAATGTATGCTTAATTTCTAGTTGGTCCTTTTTCATATCCTTGAGGGCCTTGCTAAAGTTATTGGCCTTTTCTAAAATATTCTTGAAAAACCTTATCACCATGGTTTTGAACTCTATATCCAGTCATTTGCTTTCCCCCATTTCTTTCATTTGTGACCTGTTTCTTTGTCTTCACATTTTGGCTGCTCCCCTGAGTTGATAGAGTGGCTTTGTGTGCTAGGTGTCCTATAGGGCCTAGTGGCTCAGCCTCCCCATTTACCTGAGGTGGACACTCTTGGTGCACCCCTTTGTGGGTTGTGTGCCCAGTCTTGTTGTAGTTAAGCCTTGATTGTTGTTGGTATCACTGGGAGAAATTGACCTCCAGTCCAATTGGCTGTGAGGATCAGCTATATCTATGCTGGGAGAACTTCTATTCTGGAGACATTTTATGGGAAAAGACTTGCAAAAGCCTCTGTGTTCAGCTTGGATGTGGCAGAGTCTTAGGGCAGAGCAGACAGCCTTGGGTTTCCTGTCAGCCCTGCCCTAAGAGGCCCCTGGGTCTCAGTGTCCCATGGTAATCGCTGCGAGCACCTCTGAGAGAAAGTTGCCCTCTAGTTTTGCCCACTGCCAGACAGTCCATTTTCTCCCCGAATGAGTCTGGGTCCCCAGAGTCTCGCCCAGAACTGGAGTTCAGCGCAGTCGGGAGCTTTTGTCTCCCTCCTACTTGAGAAAGCCAGCTGCACACTCAGTTGCCAGTCCTCTTGGCATGCACGTCTCAGTACCTCCGCCTCCTGCAGCTCCTCTGAGTCTCTGGGCTTTTCTCTTTCCTTCTACTTGTAGAATTTCCACTCAGCCAGCCTTCCTGTGGTTCTAGATGATGTCCATTTTGTCTTTTAGTTATAGTTTTGAAATAGTTGTGCAAGGCAGTAGTAGTTTAGGTGTTTACCTATGCCGCCAACTTGGTTTCTCCTGTATTTTGTTATTTAAGTACAAGTATAGCTTAATACTTTTGCCTTTGGGATTTATCTAGATTTAGTTTACTTTAAAAAAAAAATACTTTATTGAATTTTTACAGAGAGGAAGGGAGAAGGATAGAGAGTTAGAAACATCGATGAGAAACATCAATCAGCCGCCTCCTGCACGCCCCCTACTGGGGATATGCCTGCAACCAAGGTACCTGCCCTTTACAGGAATTGAACCTGGGACCTTTCAGTCCACAGTCTGATGCTCTATCCACTGAGCCAAACCGGTTTAGGTTCAGTTTACTTTTCTTTTGACTTTATTATGTTGTCATTTCAGTCATTTAATTCTTTTCTGGCTTCTAGTTCTAATCTTATTTTTCTGAGCTTCAAGTATTAGTTGCCTTATCACTTATTTTCTTCATAAGCAAGTGGCTAGTAGGTGTCTGCTATCTATCTGGTACTCTGATGTTAGGAGGAGAAAACATGGTTTCTGACTTAGTGGAATTTGTAGTCTAATCTTTGAACAGACTTAAAAAGAAGTTATTACAATACAGAAGTGTAAGAAATATTTAGGAGGTAAATTGGTCTCCTTGATGTTCCTCAGTAATGCCATATATGTGCCTAGCTTAAGACCTTTGCCCTTTTTTACACTAGACTGTCTAGTTTACCTCAGGGCTTTCTTTACTCAGCTTTTACCTTCCCAGTGTGGCCTAGTGGCCACCCTTTTAAAAATTAACTAACTAACTAATTAATTAATTAATTAAAAATATTTCATTGATTTTTTTACAGAGAGGAAGGGAGAGAGTTAGAAACATCGATGCAAGAGAAACATCGATCAGCCGCCTCCTGCATGCCCCCCACTGGGGATGTGCCCGCAACCACGGTACGTACCCTTGACCAGAATCGAACCTGGGACCTTTCAGTCCGCAGGCCGATGCTCTATCCCCTGAGCCAAACTGGTTTTGGCAGTGGCCACCCTTTTTAATTTTGTGTCCTATCCCCAACCCACCTTACCTGGACTACTTTTTCTCTAACAGACGAAAATTGTACTTATTTATTACAATTATGTTAGGATATTTTTTTTCCACCAATGTATCTGATGTACTTAGGATAGTGATTAGAACATAATAAATAAGTGCTCAATCAATACTTTTCAAATGAATGAGTTAGTGCATATTACCTTCCAATATGCATAATTAAATTATATTAATATCCTAATTGTATTTATAGGTGAAAGTAGTTTATAATAAATTAATATATATTTAATAATATGAATGCTCAGGCATAACTCTATTAATAAAGACATACTGAAGAAGTTAGGTGCTTACACACATAGTATCATTAATGGGACAACTAAAAATGCAAACTTAGTAGAGATGTAAACTAAACAAAGTGTATAGTCTTCTCTCACTTTATAAGATAGTTCCATTCCTGGGAAATCTGTATATTATAATCACATGAAGCTTCTTTATGTTTGCATATAAAATAAACTTAGGATTTAGTTAATTATAAGCCGGTTTTCACTTACATGGACATGGGAAAGTGTCGTGGGATGAGAACAGCACTTTGTGTGGGACTGTCCTGAAGTGCAGGACAATCAGCATCCCTGGACTCCACCCCCAGTAGCATCTTCTTATTGAGACAACCCAAAACTGTGTCCCCAGCTTTTTATTATGCTCTGTGGTGAACAATTATTTTATACATTTACTCTGCTTTATTCTTCATTTTAGTACTTACTACTATGTGATTATAACTTAGTATTTGTTGATTTGTTTGGCGATAACCTCCCCTATTAGATTATAAGATTCATGAAATTAGGATCTTTGTCCATTTTGTATCAGCGTGACACTAAGTACATATTTGTTGAATGAATTAATGAGTGATTGGATGGGGGGATGGTGAGAAATGAAGCCAAAGAATCTAGAACAGGCTGTTTAAAGAATATTAAATAGGAAGTAGTAAAATAAGATTGTATTTAAGTAGATCATATAGCTGCATTGAAACAAGTGGTTTGGGAGGATGCCAGAGGAGAAATGAGTAGACTAGTTAGGTAATTCAGATGAGAAATGGTTAGACTGTGGATGGGGTAGTGATGTTGGAAGAGAGGGGGACAGAGTAGATGTATTCAGTATATATAAAAAATAAATTTACAATAGTACTTAGAAAAAGAAATATCAAGGATGGCCCCTAAATATCTGGTTTATGATACCGTGGTGGGGCATTGCTATGCACTTAGGTCAGAAACATAAGCTGATAGGTCCAGGTATTTTAGGAGGTGTGGAGACCCTTAATTCTAGTAGAGGATACATGCAGTTGCCTTTAAGACATTCAAGTGGAAATGTCAGTCAAGTAGGTATTTTCATCTTGCCAGTTATTATGGAGTGTATTTACAGTGTAGGCACTTGTGGAGCTATGGCAGTAAGCAAGCAGACTTGATCTCACAGAGGTTTTATTCTAATGGGAGGGAGATACACATTATTTTTAAAAGGGTAAGGATGGTCCAGTGGTTAGAGCATTGGGTGTGGACTGAAAGGTCACAGGTTTGATTCTCGGTTAATGGCATGTACCTGGGTTGCAGGTTCGATCCCCAGACCCTGGTCAGAGCACATGTGGGAGACAACCTTGTCTCTCACATCCATGTCTCCCTCTCTCTTTCTCCCTCTCTCTCCCTTTTCCTCTCTCCCTCTCTCTCTCTCTCCCTCCCTCCTTCCCTTCCATCTCTCCCTCCCTCCCTCTTTCTCTCCCCCCTGCTTCTCTCCCTTCTACTCTTTCTGAAAAAGCAATGAAAAAATATCCCCTGGAGAGGATTAACAAAATAATATTAAGAAGAAAAGGTAGGGATGTGTGTCAATTAGTTTCCAATAGTGATGTGTGCTATTCAGAAAATAATTAAATGGTTTTTAGATAGCAAATGATCTAGGCTGATTGGAGAGAGACTTCCTTGAGGAGGAACATTAAATTGAAATATAAATGATAAGGAGGAGCAAACCAAGTAATGATCAGAGGGAAGACTCCACCGAAGGAACTGCCAGTGCAAGGAGCTTGAGTTGGGAAAGGTGCCGGTGTGTGTCAGAGAACAGAAAAAAGGCCGGTGTTGCAGTAGTACAGTAGGTAGGGGTGAGGATGGTCCGAGCTTTGGTGAGAGAGGCAGGGCTCAGATAGTGCAGGGCTGTATATTCCAGGATAAGAAGTTGATGTAAGTGCAGTGGGAAGTGAGGCGAGTTAATTTACATTGTATTAAAAGTTACTCCGGCTGTTGTAGAGAATGGGTTTACACCAGGGTCAGGAGTAGTAACAGTGAGTGTTGGTAGTAAGTTAGGGAAAGACGATAGATGGTAATTAAAGCCAGGGCGAAGATGAGGCTGTCTGCAGTAGTAGTTATCAATTCTGGTTTTATAACTGAAATGATCTGTGGAACTTTTTGAAAATAGACTTGCTTGTACCTGCTCCTGGAGATCTCCTTTGATAGTACAGACTCACAACGTCTTTATTCCTAAAACAGCTTTGTAGGTAATTTTGAACTGGCCCTTGGTTCAAAATTACTACAAAGTGGTTCTTGGTATGTTGAAGTTTTCTCCCTTTCTTTTCTCTTTCTATTACTTGTGAACTTTAATCAGGCAACATTTAATTTCGCAAATGTAAGAATTCGAAAATCAGTGAATGATGTTTTTAGCAAATGGAAGATGTTTTCCCCAAAACATTGGCTTACCTTGTTGCTCTCAACTGAGTAAACATAGTAGCATCCTTTGGAACTCTCTAGAACTTATTCATCCCTGAGTTCTTTAATCGTCTGCGTTATTCTGTATTTGAGTTATATATAAACACCCATACTTAATTCTTTTAACCTTTCTACTAACTCTTGTTAGTTTATATTAAGAGTGCTAGCTTAATTTGTCTCCCTTGAGACAAAATGATCAGTTATATAGACCTTGATTTTTTGCTTTGAGGCAGAACAAAAAAAAGAGTATCATTTACCCATTGACATGATTATCATATTTTTCCTGAAATTGTTGTCTTTTATGCTAGCTTCAAAGTCTTTGAAACTTCAAAAGTATAAGTAGAACCAGTGAGCTTTAGGTGACTTCTAAATCTGCAGCCGACTTACCTTACTTTAGATGTCCAAAGAAGCATAATTTAAGAATTTTTATTTAAATAGCCTGGAATATCATTTCTAAATAAATATCGAGTATTTGCTTCATATTAATATGATTGATTTTAAAATTTGTTATAACATTTGACTAGGAGTTGACTTTCGTGGTCTATTTATTGACACATTTCTATTTATGTATAGATTTTTCAATGGCTCCTAAGTGTTCTGTTCTTGTATTAGCATGCTGTTAATTCAAGTTATAAATAAATTCTGGGAGTTAGAATAAATGGATTAAAGTTATAAGAATGATTTAGCTCTGTATACTCATGTATGTATGTTTATACATATATGTGTATATGTACTCTCCCTCTTAGGAAGACTTTCTTATAGAGTTTTCTTAATTGATTTATATAACTAAATGGTAAATATTCTTCTGTATATTTCTTCAAGTATCACTTTATGTTATAAATAATCTCATTTATTTGAGAACCAATATCTTAGTTTCCATATTCAGTCTTTTCAGAGCAAATACAGTGAAATTGATGGTTCTCTTTGTAAGTATTACAAAAATGTTAGTAGTTCTGAATTATAAATAATTATACAGTTTGAAAGTTTGATAGAGTGTAAAGAAATTATTTTTAAGTATAAAGTTTTAGATTTAACCTGTTTAAAATTTATGTGTTAACTAGTTGTGGTCCTTTTTGGTTACCAGAAAAGTCTTATTAAATGTAGTTATTAAAAAGCTAGGAAACAAGCGAAGGAGTTTCTAGGTTTCAAAGCAAAAGAAAAATAGTTGTTTTTATTACAAAATGTTTATATCTCTAGCATTTGAGTATCTTGGAAATTAATTATGTGAAAAAATACATACATAAAGAAAAAATATATAAAAAACAAAGTGGATCTTCCAAATGTTGTACTTGAGGGAGCGAGGTAACTGGTTATAAGATACAGATTCTCAAAGTCATAATATTATTAACTACTGACCATAGTTTTTTGGTAATTAGTACTTTGATATTTTAGGAATTACAGTGACCAAAGCAGAAGATATTTTAAGACATTGATTTTTGTTAACTTAGATCACACACTTGAAACATTAGCTATACTTATACATATTTTATATATTTTACATGATTATTTTTTTCTGTACCACTTTTGATGTAGACCAATGTTTCAATATGTGCATAGGCAAATTACTTACGATTTGGCAGAGAGAATCTGAAAATGTCATTGTAGTCATCCTTACCACTTCTTTTCCTTCCAGATTTATTAGTAATCACTTCATTTTCTTTTAACTTCAGCTACTTTTTTTCCTTTTCTCTTACTCTTTTGAAAGTGAAATTATTCATATTTTGTCTATTCATACCTTTCTCTTGACTTAGACCAATAGTTTCTTTAGTAGTCTTTAGCAGTTGTAAAACATTTTTAAGATAGCTACATATCATCTTTAAGGTAGTACATTGCTTCTTAACACAACGGTCTTTAGGGTGATGTCTTTTTCTCATAAAATTTTTTCCACTATACGATTTTATCTTATGCCTCTTACAGAAAACAGAATATTTTCTCTTCTCATCTTACCTTCCTAAATGTGTACCCATCTTTCCAGCATAAATGTATAACCTCACTTAAAAAGAGTCCTAATGATTTGATAATATGATAAATTATGTGTTCATAATTAGAAGACATGATTCTAGTTTTGATTTCTTAAAGACCTCCAAAAAAATTTAGCTACTCTTTTGTGTTCATTATTTTAGAGGAAGATTACTTCTGGGAGATAATAACTAAATAAAATTTAAGTATTTTATTATATATAGATAAACTTTTTTAAAAGGGGAGTTTTTTTTATTATTTTACCAGAGTCCTGAATCTGCAGTTAAAATTGCCTATTTAGTTTAGGACTGCCATTGGGACTGGATTGCAAGCTTTCCCCCTTTACTGGGAGAGTGAGGACAATGACTGATGCTCTCTGCCCTCTCCCCCTCAAAGTGGAGAGTTAGCTTTCAATCTGAGGATTTCTTGCTGAAGCTACTAAATTCCTCAGAAATCCAGTCTTGATGGATAGACTTTTGGTGGTGATAATATCTGATTTGTATCTTAGAGCTAAATGGGTAGTGACTCACTTCACTGCTCCATATTAGATTCAATTCATCTTAACAAATACTCAGTACACTATGCTATAGGCAAGCTTTCCATCTCCTGGACTTTAGATTCACTGATCATATCCTCCAGTGTTTTAAGAAATGAAAAAATTAATTAGGCATATTTGAGAAAAATTTTATTTTTCATTGTCTTGGAATTTTGGTAATAGTAATTTCAAAATTGTTAGCATCAAAACATAAACATATGCAAAAGCATATTTGCCAGTGTTCTGTTTTAGTTAATGGATGTCCCATTTTGCAATTTTATCATTATTGCTGCTGTTTGTGTACTTTATGGATTTTTTAGTTGTAAAGCCTTAACTTTTCTCTCTGTTCCTCTTTTATTAAAAGACATACCTCTTAATTAGATTCACCAGAGAATTGGGTGTAATGAAATTGATTCTTGCCCTACTATATACATAACACATTTTGGGGAATTAAAATTTTAAATTTAATCCTTTATATTCCATCATCACAGTCTTTTATTGTTGTAATATAACTAGTATCTTCATTTTGAACATTTTATTTAGTAGCGTCTTTTATATTTATAACTTTAGATCTTTCTATATGAAATTTCTTGGTCAGTTTCACTGAATTCTTTTCTTCTAAAGTGGGGTTATTATTTTCCTTCTCTTGGAATTCCTCATGTCAATATATGCATTTCATACATTTGTTCAAAAATGTGCTTTGAGATTTTAATATTAAAACATACATTGGAACCTCAATGCCACATAATTCATTAATGATTGGAATTCTGTTTAACGTAAGCTATCCTCGCCTTCATACAAGAGCATTAATATTCTCATATAACACGTATACCATATTATTTAGAGATACTTGAAGAATTGTTGGTATGTCTTTTGTTATATGAGGTAAGGCAGAGTAGTCAATGAGAAAAAGCCTAGGATTAGAAAGTTAGAGGCAAACTTTTAACCTTCTTCATGTTTGTTTCATCATCTTGAGGGAGTCATATCTTGGTTATCTGTATTAATGAAAAAGACTTGTTACTTCATCTCTGCTTGGTTGAGAAATATATGGTGTGCTTTTTCTTTGCACCAGAATTATGATACTAATGGTTTATCTTAGCTTCTAAGGAGTTCATCTTTCTGAGCTTACACCAAAGGCAGTGGAGACTGTTGAGGAAGACTTGTAGTTGGCAGGGGGAAACCACTGAGCACTAAGCACTGCTTGTGGATAAGTCTGAGAAAGGCTCATTCATCTGCAAGCTCAGAGTTGGTTGTACATGCATATGCCTGTCTCTTAGCTATAGTTGCAGCGGAAAGTAATAGTGTTTGTGAAGGACTTAAGTATTGTGTGAAAAGATTCTTTATTAATTAAATGTTGGTGCTGCCACTGCAATATTTGTATATCACCTTTGATGACTATCATTTTTCAGATGACTGTTCATCTGATTATTCCAGGTGCTTTTTACACATTACTTGTTTTGTTGAAACATGTTGAAATATAATTTTTAAACCACACAAAATATATTAGTTAATTCCCTAGTTAAACTACCATTTACATTTCTCTTGGAGGATATTAATCCAGTTTATTGAACACAAATGTGTTTTACCAGAATAAGAAAACAAGGTAAGGTAATCGCTGAATGAATGAATTAGAATCATTAATTTATTTGCCCAATTCAGACGAGTTAAAGTTGCCCTTATGTTTTAACGTATTATGAACACATTATTTGAATGCATTGCAGAATACGGGATTTAGTGTAAACAAGTGTCTGAGTTATAGTGATTGTTCTAATAGTCATCTAACCACTGATTCTGAATGAAAATATTGAAAATAAAGCATCCTAGTTTAAAGTATTAAAGAAATAAAAAGCTTTTCTTTTTTAAAATTTGTTTTTAAATGACTTATTTTGTTAACCTCTTATTAATCTTTTATGTATTTGAAATTAATTAAAAATATCCAAACTATATATTTCTTTTAGTTTGTAGTATCTATCACATACCCAGAATACTAATGACATAAAATGTCTTTAAGTTTAGTTATAGAAATAGTTAAATTATAATCAACTCTTGATTATGGCAATGATAGGAGAAATATAGCCAATACAGGAAATACAGGTATATCAAACTTAATGTTATGAAAATTTTCACAATAGTTTTACTTTAAAAATAAAAAATATATAAAATTATGAAATGCTTGACGATTATCAGCTAAATAGCAAGTGGTGAAGGTGGTGTAGATGAGACCAGAGAAAACTAAATGGGGATTAAAAGTTTTTTACTAATAAAATGTTTGTATTATTGAGAGTTGACTCTGAGATTAGTTTTGAACAAATGAGTTTGGTATTTTACAAGGTTTATTTAATGTATTCTGTTTACTTCTTAATTAAAATATTAGTGTTTAGCTCTTAAGTAACAATTTTTAAATGTAACTAGGAAATAATAGTGTCCTTTTTTCCTTTTTCTTTCATTTTCTTTTTCTCTTCTCTCTCCCTGCCCCCACTTATTTTTAGGGTATGAGTATTATAGAACAATTAGATCCTGTATCTTTTAGTAATTACTTGAAGAAATACCATAATACTATATGTGGAAGACATCCCATCGGAGTGTTATTAAATGTGAGTATCCTTAAGAAGCCTTGATTTTTAATATTTGATCCTGTGATGTTTTAAAATATCTTAAATTCTTAAGGTAACTTATTAGCATTGGATTTAGGTACACACAGTCAATTTTCTTTTAGTACATTTAAGATAATTTGGATTTCCATTGTTTTGGTTACCTGAATAAAGTTATGTCCCTGGAAGATAGGCTGATACTTTCTTTAAATGCAGAAAGACATTTAGAATACAGACCCATTTTCTCTAGGTTCTCAGCCAATTGCAGTATGCTTGTTATAAATATAAACCAAAGTAACCTTTCAGGAGATGTTCTTACTGATTTCTTGGCTTTATTTAGTGTCCTTAGATTTTATACAAATAAATAGAAGATTTTGTTCTTGAACTTTAGAAATATGTAAGTTAATCAAGCAAGACATGACATGTATATATTTTTCTCTTTACAAGAATTACTACAGATGTAGTAATTCATTTAGAAAATGAAGGTAATAGAAGTATTTTTTAAAAAAATATGGAGCACTTCACAAATTTGTATGTCATCCTTATGACACCCATGCTAATCTGCTCTGTATCGTTCTAATTTTAGTATGTGGGCTGCTGAAGTGAGCACCGGAAGTCTTGGTTAGCTGGAATTTTGAAAGAATAACATTAATATTTTCCCTACTAAATAAAACAATATGGATTTTCTGAAAGAAAATGCAAGACTTTTTAAGAAAGAAGGAAGTGTATATTCAGGAACGGGAGGAGCAGGAAGTAAAGTAAAAATCCTGGAATACCTCTTGCAACTTAATTTATATACATTTTAATCTTAGAGTCAAAGAAAAGACTGCAGCAATTCAAGATAATAGAAGTAGCTAAGATTTGGTTTAGAGAAAAGAGAGAAAGATGCTATGAATTACTTTGTTTTTGTTTTTAAGTGGTCATATTAAATACAAGGAGAGGTAGGGGTGGAAGATGACTGATATTTACCTAGAGGCTATGTTAGGAGAAGTACTTTGATAGGATTAAACAAGGACTTGTCATTTATTCCTATTGAACACGAGGTGGAGAGAAATTCAAGAAACAAGTGACCAGTAGAAGAGCTCTAGGCCCCGGCTGTGAAGTGGGCACAGTTAAGCCACAGTGCGTTCCAGGAGTGCTGATCACGTCTTTCTCTCTTCAGGCTATCACCGAGCTCCAGAAGAATGGAATGAACATGAGCTTTTCCTTTTTGAATTACGCTCAGTCAAGCCAGTGCAGAAACTGGCAAGACAGTTCAGTGAGTTACGCTGCCGGAGCACTCACGGTCCACTGACGCTCTGAATCCTCAGGGATGCCACCTGCACATACTCATACTCTGTTCGGGGTCCCAGCCTAGCCCTTACCAAGATCCAGATCCTGGTTTGGGGGGATTCTGAAACCTCAGACTAATAGAACTT
>PVJN01026159.1:0-29301 GCA_004026805.1 Lasiurus borealis
TGAACCAGGAGGGGAGGGCAGTTGGAGGTGATCAGGTAGGCAGAGGGGGCTGTTGGGGTGAGCAGGCCTACAGGGGAGTCAGTTGGGGGCGATCAGGCTGGCAAGGGGGGCCAGTTGGTGGCAAGCAGGTTGGCAGGCAAGTGGTTAGGGGCAGTCATGCAGGCAGGTGAGCAGTTAGGAGCTAGTGGTCCCCAGTTGTGAGAGGGATGTCCCTGTGGGATCAGGGCCTAAACTGGCAGTCAGATATCCCCCGAGGAGTCCCAGATTGGAGAGGGTGCAGGCCAGGCTGAGGGACACCAGCCCTCCATCCACATGTATAAATTTCGTGCACGGGGCCACTAGTTTATAATAATAAAAGCATAATATGCTAATTAGACCAGACAGCCAGATGACCTTCTGGACAAAGCTGGGGCTGCGAGGCCCAAGACAGCTGCCAAGGCTTTGAGGACCAAGCCCCTTCCATAAATTTCATGCATCAGACTTGTAGTAGCTAATAACAACTACCATTGTGTGTCCACCCTGTCGGAGTACCTGATGTGCATGGTCTCTGTACTCCTAGAGCAGTAAGATAGATATAGTTAGCTGGGCTCACCACACCCCACCTGTGCATGCAGAAGGAGGAGTGTGGGGAGGGAAGAACAGGAATGGAGAGTGCAGAGGGGACAGGGACCCTCTCCTAGGCCGCAGGGGTCTGCTTCTGTGAGTCCCACCACATGTGCTTTCTCATAGGATTGGGGAAGCCACATGGTTCATTTTTTCTCTCTCACCATTATAAGGGACAGTGGGCTTTATTTTTATTTCGAAGACAGGATAGTTCTTTGGCAAGAGGAAGAGTGAAGACTTGGCTGGTTCACTCAGTGGTTAGAACATCAGCCCTCAGACCGAAGGGTCTCTGGTTCCATTCCATTCAACCTTGGTTGCAGGCTCAAACCCCATGCCAGAGGCAGCCAGTTGATGTGTGTTTCTCACATCAATGTTTCCCTCTCTCTGTCTCTCTCTCTCCCACACTCTCTCTCTCTCAAAAAAAAAATCAATGGAAAAGAAATATCCTCAGGTAACGATTAACAAAAATAAAAGAGGAAGAGTGAAGATTGAAATTTGAGAAATAGTTATTTCTTTAGGTTGCAGAAAGGGATGGAGAGAAGAGAATCGAGTTGGGTATACTTAGTTCTGCTTTTATTTAAAGATTTGGCATCTTTCAAGAGAGAGGAGTTGCGGGAATGAGTTCACTTTAAGTATAAGGAAGAAGTGTTTTCTGATCTGGTTTGATTTTGTGCAGTGATCAGATGGATTGGGGTTCTCATGGCGGGTGGGCCCTGGTCTCAGGAGCAGCTGGTTGTATATGACCACCCGTGGGGTGAGGCTGGCTTGATGTGCCGGTGTCTGAACCAGGCCTGCTCTGTGAGTTTGAACATACTCTTCCAGGGTTGGAAAACAGACTCAGCCCATATCTCTGTAGCAGGGGCAGTGAATGGTTTATTTTAAAAGAAAACCTAGGGACCTCTTTTGCAGTCACCCCTGGCAGCCCCTCATCCCTGCCTAGGTTTGAGGCATAACCTGTGGTGTTGAGGTGGAGCAGAAGGCTCTGCTGGCCTCACCCAAAAGGGGTGTGTCATGGTGAAACGAGGGTCCCCAGGCTGGGATCTTGTTTAAGAAACTGAGAAAAAAGCAAAGTGTTTACTGTTGATATTTTCATTTTTAATTTATTTTAAAAAGTAAAGACGTGGTTTTTCTCAGCGAGCTGGGGAGGGGTGTCATATGAGACGCCAAGGACAGAATATCTCAAGCTCTTCCAGCTGTGTGATCTTGAAAAACCTTGTCTCCCCCTCCCCCCCAACCTCCGCCCCCACCAACCTTCCAGGTTTTAAATGAAAAAGCAAGATTTTGTGCAAGATACGCTTCAAATAGTACCTAAGAGAACATCCTATCTTCACATCACTGCGTGATCCCCATTTGCAACTTGCTGACAGAGAGAGGAAGCTGGTGACACCTGTTCCAGGAGCTGAGGGCTTCCCAGACAGGCTGCAGAAAGCTTCTTGGGACCAGCAGCAGGAGTGTGCTGCCGCCTCCCTCTGGGGCCTGCAACTCGCAGAGGCCGGTTGCTATGGATACTGGCAGCTGAGGCTCCCCTGGGGTTGTGGCTGCTCTGGAGGTGAGAGGTTGTTTGTTGAAGTGATGCTGATGCAGGGCCTGGTATCAGTCATTCCCCAGGATGGAGCCTCAGCTTGGGGGGCGGGGACCAGCCTTGGCTGAGCCTCCACCTGGGCCCCTCAGGGCCCCACATGGCCCATCCCTGTGGGTGTGTCACTGAGGTAGGCCACGCCTGTGCAGAGCTGGCTGGTGGGGAGCAGTTCTAGGGAGGCCTGTCTGTCTGGGACAGATGGACAGTTCTTGCCTCTCTTCACTATAAAGCCTCTGTCAGAACTAATCCTCCTTGAGCCCCAGCCCAGGAGCACATTTCTGGATTGAGGCACTAGCCAGCGAAGCTGTACTGTGGGTGGGCCTGTGCCAGAGGCTAACGGGAAGGTGTCGGAAAGTAGGGGGGCATCGTTCCTGCCGTCAGTGAGCTCCCAGT
This sequence comes from Lasiurus borealis, assembly GCA_004026805.1. Lineage (NCBI taxonomy): Eukaryota > Metazoa > Chordata > Mammalia > Chiroptera > Vespertilionidae > Lasiurus > Lasiurus borealis. The sequence continues at coordinate 2,576 of PVJN01026159.1, forward strand.
CTGATGGGCAACCAGATGCCCACAGAGGGCCCGGAAGTGGATGGGGACAGAAAAGGAAAAACCCACCACTTCTTGTTTCAGACCTCCAGTGGCCTCCCTTTACACATGCCATAAAGTCAGAGGCACCTTCATGGCATGCTCCGCACACCCGTCACCCCTGATGACCGCTCTTCCCCCAGGTCCCTCTGCTCTTCCTCAGGATCCCAGCTGCTCCTGCCCTGGGGCCCTTTCTTGCTGTTCCCTTGCCTGGAGCTGCTCCCCCCATCACTTCCAGCTCACTCACTCTCCTTTCTTCACCTTCTTTAGCCAGGCCTCTGCTGTGTCCCTATTTCCTGACCATCCTCTGTCAGACTCACCCTTCCCACTCCCTCACGCCCCTCGTCCCCTGCCTGCCTTCTTCACAGCGCTCTTCCCTGTCAGCACTTACAGTATTTACTTGTGTGCTTCCTGCCTCACTGCCTCCCCCACTGGGAGCAGCGCCTGCAGGACTAGGACAGTGTCTTGTTCACTGGGTCCCAGGGCCCGGGGCATCGTCTGGCGCACGGGAGGGCTCAGTAAATATTGGATGAATGAGTGACAGCTGTGTAGTCTTGGTTCTTATTGGATTCTGTGAGAGTGTTTGCAATATGCTTTTCTATTAGTCTACCAGTTTTAAAGATAACTCATTTGCAGTTCTAATTTGCAATGAAAAGACACTTGCCCTAAAATTAGATTTTGGTTTCTTACGACAGAATCTCTCATACTGGGGTATACAGACCCCTGGGGGTTCTTGGACACACAGATGGGAGTTTGAGGATGCTTTTTTTTTCTCTTGCAAGATGTTCATTAGTCAAGTTCAGAAACACCACATAGCTGTTGAAATCATGCACATGAGGCTGGTGAGGTATGGTGCATCGAAGGTGGACTGGGAGGGAGGACTTTCTGCAAAGCAGATCTGGAGCAGAGTGGGAAGGAAGGAGCACGTACAGAGGAGCCCTAGGTGACTCCCTTTGCAGGCCTCATCTTAAAGCCAAGAGACACCACGGGGTAAGCCCTCCTGGCCATTGGGGACGAGTCCACCTGGCTGAAATGGAGTCTGAGCTTGGCTACAACAAGCTGAAGCGATTAAGTCGAGGGCATCCTGCCCTGAAAGCCTGATTTGAGTGACAGCTGTGCAAGGCAGGCGGTGCACTGGCGCGGTGACCCATAAACTCTGCTTCCGGGTCCCTACCCATCCCTCACCTCTTCCTGAAGTCACGTGGGGGTGGTGGCCCCTCTGGGAGCTCTGGGCCCCTCCTGGGGCCGTGCAGCTGGGGTGTGGAGTGCCGGAGTCAGCTGGCAGGTGGAAGATGACCCAGCCTCGGGAGGATGGTCCCAGCTCACCAGCTTGCAGTTCTTTGTTTAACTGGGAATCAAACAGGCCAGAGGTCAGCATTTTCCTTGGAAGACTGTCAGAGCCGGCTTGTGGGTGAGGGGGAGCGGGGTCAAATTCCCCAGGAGTGGGCCGGGAGAAGGGCCTATCTCCGCATCAGCTCTCCATGTCTGCAGCCTGGCTGGTGCCAGAGCATGTGACTGGCAGGGCGGCTTCCGCAGCCTGGTCCCAGAGCTGTAGACCGAGCAGCTGGGAGGCCCTTTATAAGCTGTGCAGCAACCCTCCAGCTGGAAGAGTGAGGTGCCTGAGGACCTGAGAGTTACTGCAGGGCTGGGACCCAAACCCGGGTATCCCAACACCCACCTCAGTGCTCCTTCTGCCCTGTCCTGTTTGCCACAAGAACCCAGATGGGCAGAGAGATATGGTCCGAGTCCTCAGCACCTCGGCGCCCACCCATGCCTCTCACTCAGAACACAGAGTTCCGCTTTGGGGGTTAAAATCAATGTATCCCACTTTCTGCTGGAGTGACAGTTATTCTCTGTGGACATGTGGCTATGACGTGGCTCCCTCCTCGTTTTGGGTTGATGGGAGGAATTGAGCTTCAGGCAGGACCGTGTTTGGGGGACTTTCAGCCCTGTGGGTAATGTGTGTGGATAGAGTGGCCCCCAAATGGGAAGGCAGCCAGGCCCAAGGGAGGAGAGGTCTGTGCCCAGCAAGGCTCTGCCCTTGGCCAGCAGGCAGCTTCCTCTCTCCCTCTCCAGTCTTTCAGCCTCAGTCACCTTGGTGATGGTTCCTAAAATCACCCCCTGGTTTTGAAGCCCTTTCCTCCTCCCGCTCCCCAAGTCTGGAGGTTCAACGAGAAGCAGAGAGCCTGGCTGGGGCATGGCGGACACATGGGTGGTGACAAGGTCGGGGGTGTCCTTACTTCTTAGTCTGGGGTCTTGAGGAAAGAGCAGTGACAAAGTGTTATGAGCTCTGCCTTTGGAATTCAGGAGACACAGATTGGCACCAAGCTTTCCCCCTTGACCTTGAGTAGGTTATTTTACCTTTCTTATCTGGAAAGTGGAGGTAATAGCAACTCATACATTGTACTGTGATGAGGACAATTGTGTCGCTCATGAGATGATACCCATCAACAGAACACTTAGGCCAGTGCCCAACACCACTAAGGAGTCATGGTCATGTGACTTAGCTTCATCACCATCACCACGTGATGGCTGAGTGTCTGCCCTGCCCAACACTATCCTGGATGTTACGAAAAATGAGAATTTCACACATCGGCCATTGGGCGTGTCCTCTGACTAGAGAGAGAATTACACACTGCATAGAGAGCAATGCAAACCATAAGTAAAAGGATAAAATGCGAGGTTTAGACCGTAAGGTGTTGGGGAGGCAGCCATAAAGGATGATGACTTTAAAGGCCTTTTGAGGAGCTGAGGGTGGAATTAGGGAAAAGCTTGGTATATTTCCAAAATAATATTCCACTTTTAGTATCTCCCCCTCGCCTCTCCCCCAAAGTGAGCACTTTAGAATAAACAGGGCAGAGCAAGGAGGGAGGCCTCCGGCCGAGGGCCAGGCAGAAGTTTTGGGGGCCAGCAGTCCAGTGGGGCCTCCTTCCAAAGACAGAGGTCTGCATAGCTACACGAAGGAGGACTCTGCCACCCTCCTGGCTCTCCCTGGCCTCTGTGGGATGCTAGAAATATGTGTCAACCCACCGAAGGAGAAAAAATTGACCAAGACTGGTGCCAAAATATTCAGTTAATTCAAAGGAGCCTTTTGTTGGGTGATGGAGAAAGAGGCGGGGCCGGAGCCTCCTCTTCTGATCTGGCATCACAGCCTGGTGGGTTGGGCCTCCAACTCTCGTCCACTCCCTGGTTCAAAGGTAATTAATTAGCTTGTTCTAGAGCAAGCCTGTCAAACTCAAAGGCTAACATAGGCCAAGTAAACAAGGTTTGAGTTTATGTGGGCCGAAAAAAAACAAAAACTTCAGTTTTCATAGAAACGTAAGTTTATTTCGAGATACAAAGGGTTGAAATAAATGAGTCATCGTTAACATGAAATAATAGAACATTTTAATAAAATTCATTAAAAAATAAAAAATTAATAAAATTAATATTTTATCTTTAATCTTACGTTACCAGACACTGAATAACTGCATAAATTAATAAGCATCATGCAAATAAAACTATTTTTCTTGTTCTCCAAAAATGAAATATTTTCTGTTGTGCACACCAAACAAGTCAGTCCAAGACTAATAACATAGCAGTCAGCTGCTAAAATATTTGCTGCTAGTATTAGTAGAGAGAAATGATGCATCTGCGTGTAAGGCGTGTAAGGAAAATGAATAGTAATCAGTCATTAGCGAATGTTGTAGTTTGTTATTAATAACTAGAGGCCCGGAGCACAAAATTCATGTATAGGGTGGGGGTCCCCTCAGCCCAGCCTGCACGCTCTTCAATCCAGGGAATGTCTAACTGCTGGGGATTGGGCCTAAACCAGCAGTCGGACATTCCTCTCACAATCTGGGACCACTGACTCCTAACTACTCACCTGCCTGCCTGCCTGATGGCCCCTAACTGCCCCCCCCTGCCAGCCTGATCACCTCTAACTGTCTCTGCCTGCTGGCCAGGTTGCCCCCAACTGCCCCAACCCCAGTTGCCTGATCATCCCTAACTGCCCCCTCTGCTGGCCTGGTCACCCTAACTGTCCTCCCCTGGCCAGCCTGGTCACCCCTAACTACCCCTCTCTCCCCCCCAGCTGGCCTGGTCACCCCACACAGCATGCTGTTCAGTCATTTGGTCGTCCCTCACTAACCACCCTGTCAGCTTTGTCACCCCACACAGCCGGCTGTTAGTTGTTACTGTTGATGGCATCCTGGACAATTTGCATATTCCTCTATCATTACTATAGGTTATATATAACAGGATATTGTAAAAATTAAGTTACAAATTTTTTATTAAAAAAATGGATAGAGCGTCAGCTTGTGGACTAAAAGGTCCCAAGTTCGATTCTGGTTGGGGGCATGTACCTTGCTTGCGGGCACATCTCCACAGTGGGGTGTGCAGGAGGCGGCTGATCGATGTCTCTCTCTCATCGATATTTCTGACTTTCTATCTCTCTCACTTCCTCTCTGTAAAAAAATCAATAAAATATATTAAAAAAAAATTTCTTACAACCCTAACCTGTTTGGCTCAGTGGATAGCACTTCAGCCTGCAGACTGAAGAGTCCCAGGTTTGATTTTGGTCAAGGACATGTACCTGGGTTGTGGGTATAATCCCAGTAGGGGGTGTGCAAAAGGCAGCTAATCGATGTTTTTCTCTCATTGATGTTTCTAACTCTCTATCTGTGTCCTTTCCTCTCTGTAAAAAATCAATAAAAAAAATTTCTTACATACTGTTATATTGGCTGGGCTGTATTCATTGAGGGCTGTATGCAGCCTGGAGGCTGTGAGTTTGACATGCTTGTTCTAGAGTGTAGTGTCTGGTTCCATCTGAGTGTCATTACCTTACACAAAGCCTTCAGCCCCCTGGCGTTCGTGGCTTCGCCTGTGAAATGGCGATGACAGTCCTACTCACTCTGAAGGACATGTGCCGACCGGCTGGTCTCTCGTGCCACCTCCGGCTCTCGGCCTGAGGCTGGATGAGTGAATGTTACCCACTTCCAGATGGGCACTCTGGGATGCCAAACACAGAATTCAGTCATTCTCCCAAACATGTCTGGGCCCCCATTTGGAATTCGCCTATAAGCCTGTGGCTCATTTTTTCAGTATCCTTAGTAGCGGGCAGTCTTCTTCCTTTCAGGGGGGATTTGTATTTTGTAATCAGGACAGTAGGTATATGGTCAAGCTGGATGGAGATATTGTGAGTTACAAACAAATGAAGCTGATCTCATCTGGCTCCTAAACTGATTCAGAAGTCGCTTCCAAATAAAACGTCCAAAATATTTGGGGCAAGAATTGCATCCTTAGAACACAGGTGGTAGGCGCTTATAATTTTAAGGATATCACTCAGTTAGATACATTAATTCGGATATTTAAAAAGTGAATTTGTTACTTTTAATGTTTACACTTCATGTTTTTTAAAAATAATTGACCTATTCATTTCTGGTCATTCTAATGCATCTGTCTTAAGTGTTTGCATGTTTGTGCTATTTGTTTTCTTAAAAGTATGGTCTACCCAGGTCATTATCAGTTATAAAACCATAAAATGTCCTATCTCGGTGGTTCTCAAAGCTCAAACCTAGATGGCTGGGCTCTTGCAGTTTCTTACTCGGTGGGTCTGGGGTGGGGTTACTACTCCAGGACCCTCTGGGACCCTCCGGGACCTGGAGGAAAGGGGCTTTGGCGATCTAATTTGACTCTTTTATTGTACATATTGGCACATGGAAGCACAGCGAGATGAAACTCCCTTGCCAGGTGTTATATAACTAGTTTAGTCATGAAGCTGCCCAGTTTAGTTGGAGCAAGAACTACATCTGTAGAACACAGGTGGTAGGTGCTTATAGTTTTAGTCCAGTTAACTGAACTGTACATTTTCAGGATTTTACAGGACCTTCCTGATTTCAAATAATCTGGCCTCTTAGCCCTTTAATACAATTGTGTCATGATTTTTATATTACCACTAGAGGCCTGTTGCATGATATTTGTGCAAGAATAGGCCTTCCACCCTGGCTTCACTCCCAGCCGCCCGGGAGCCGGCAAGTCCTCACTTCTGTCCGGAGCACCACTCCAGTAGCTCCCTCCACCACCCGCCTTCTCCTCATAGCAGGCGTCACACTCCTCCTGGCCACTCCATGACTAAAAATACAAATTAACCTCCATCTTTGTTGGGTTAATTTGTATACTCACTCTGATTGGCTGTGGGCATAGCAGACTGATGATTAATTTGCATGTTTCTCTTTTATTAGGTAAGATGGGAATAGCTCATGCTTGACTTGCCTTTTAAAAAATCATGATAAAATATATATGACCTCAAAATTACAATTTTAACCATTTTAAGGGTACAGCCTGTGGCATTAAGTACAGTCAATTGCTGTGCATCCATCACCACCATTTATCTCCAGAACTTGGTCATCTTCCCCATCTGAAATTCTATGCCCACAAAACAATAACTCCTCACTCTCCCCCCCACCCAAGCCCTGATAACCCCTATTTCACTTCCTGTCTATGAATTTAACTGCTCCAGGTCCCTCATGCAAGTGCATCCCACGTATTTGTCCTTTTATGACTGCTTTACTTCACTTAGCATAATGTCTTTAAGGCTCATCTATGTCAGAATTTACTTTCTTTTCAAAGCTAGATAATATTCCATTGCATGAATTTACCACATATTGTTTGTCCATTCATCAGTTGATGGACACTTGGATTGCTTCCATCTTTTGGCTGTTGTGTGAATAATGCTGCTATAAACATGGTATGTAAATACCTGTTGAGTCCCTCCTTTCAATTCGTTTGGGTAAATATGCAGGAATGATATTGCTGGGTTACATGGCAATTTTTTTTTTTTAGGAACCTGATTTACATTCTATTCTGAACGTTTAAGGCTAGAAATATGGATTTTGTGATGAAGTTATGACCCAATAAACCCCAAATAAATTGAAAATATCATAAGTTGAAAATGCATTTAATGCATCTAACCGACTAAATCTCATAGCTCTGCCTGGCTGGTTTCTACTAAGTACGCACTGCTTTCTCACCACCATAAAGTTGAAAAATCTTAAGTTGACCGTGCCAGTCAAGTCAGGGACTGGGGGCTGTCTAAAGGGGGTAAACAGAGCCCCAACAGTCCCTGTCTCCTGCTCATCTGGTGCTAAGGTGGGAAGGTGAGTCAGCTGCCCTGGGGCCTGCAGATGGCCGCGGGCTTTGCTCTCTTCTCTTTGGCTCTGCTCTGACTTTGCTGTCACCAGTCACCAGACTTGTGTCTTCTTTGTCTTTGGGGATTTGTCTGACATTCCGTCCAACAAATCATACAGTGCTCACCCTGGCCTACTGCATTGCAGAATGAAGTGTGGAGCCAATGGGTCCAGCCCATTACCCTGCACCTTCATTCTGTCTTTAGAGTATCACTGTAGAGGGGTGGGAGGGAGGGTGCCAGGGGTGCAGAGGGAAGACCACACATGGAATAGAGATTAGAAATACATGCAGAATTAATGAAAGCAACAAGAGGGTTAGAATGCTGTCAGGCTGAGTCCTAGGTCTGGTGCTTCATAAGAAATAACCAATTTCTTGGGTTGATTTTTACCACCACCCAGCAGCCTCTGGGGCTGCACCAGCTCCAGGGAATCATGTGCTGCCCTGGACTTGCAGGGACCCACTGGGAAGCCTAGTGTCTTCTGCTATTAAGGAGGTGCCAGCTTGAGGGTTGGAGTATGTGTCTTCCATGGGATCCGCCCTCCTTTGGAGGGATCCGGAGCAGTGACTTCCAGATCAGCAGCGTGTGCGGAACTGAAAGAGAAGAAAGAACAGGCAGCAGATTCGCCAGCTCACCAGTCCGCCCTCTGCAAACCCAGTGTCTCTTTAGCTGACTCGGGAGGATGTGTGACTCTCCACAACCAAATGTATGATCCTTTCAAGTTTAAGGGAAGCTAAGGCAACACCAAATTCTCTTCCAGGTTGATGTATTAACCCCTTCTATCTGTGAAGTTAAACCGATGACAGCCAGGTGTAGAATTCCTGAAAGGCACGTGTCCATATCACTTTTCCACCCATCTTCCCTGGAGCAGTTAGCTGAGGGGCTAGGTTACTTCATTTTTTATTTCTATTTTAAAGCCGTAAGATGCCTATTATTGATGTCACCAGAAATTACTCTTTTGGCCTAGTTTCAGTGGTCCATGACCCAGGTTAACAGAGGGGAGAGTGGAGCAGATGGTGGTTAATCCACAGAACCCCCCCTTGGCTCAGAATAGCAACGTTTTATTTATTTTGTGTCAGCAGATGGTGCCGCCTTTCTGTATAGAGTTTTACGGTTAACGATTCACCTTTATCCAAGCATCTCTACACATAATGAATGTCTTGTCAGATCCAGGGACTCTGCTTCTCTTCCTCCAGGTTGTTTTCCCCACGTAAGTAGGGCCCCTCCAAGGTGTATTACTCTTGTTTCCTTTCCTTAGGTTGGAATAGAGGCACCTAAGAGGTGCCAGGGGCCAGGAACAATCAGGGAGAGTGAATGCACGGGTGGTAATTGGTGATACCGCGCTGGCTGCTGGGAGCTGTCATTAGGTCTTCCGAGTACACATTGATGGAATCCGTTAGCATCAGTGCTTTTTGCTGATTGTAACCAGACCCCACCTTATCTCAACACCGTGCTGCTGTTTAAGATAGTTCCCCTCCGGCAGCTGCCTACCCTTTCCTGCTGCTCCACGTGTAAATTCGAGAGCATGTTTCTTGCTCAAGGCTGATCAGATGAGACCAGCGAGGTCTTGGTGGGCTCCCTGTCTGAGAAGCACCCGGGTCGATGTGGCCAACTCGCCGGCGTTAGACCTGCAGGAAGGTACTCAGCTCTTCAGCTGCTCCGAGATGGAGGCCAGGAGATGGCTCCTTGGTACCATTCATGCCTCCTCCATCCATTCATCCAGGTGGTGTTTGCTAAGCCTGTGCTCGTGCTGGCAGTGGGCCTGGGCAGAGCTGTGAGACCTGGCGTGTGCCTTCTCAGGGCCTTGGTGTGCTTGAAACCGCTGTCCCACCGAATATCGGGGCAGCAGCATAAGGCAGGCCTTAGGGCAACCAGCCCTTCCTTGTGTAGTTAACGAAGGGAATGGGTGAAAACCGAGCTCTTACTCCTTAACTAGGCATGAAAAAATGGCAGCAGAGGGGGAGCAGGGAAGCATTTTAAGCCTCCTGAGGAAAGATACTTAATAAAAACCATGTGTGTGTCTTTTCCAAGTGGGGGGGGGTGGGTGTTAGAGGGAGTAACAGTGAGGCCTCCCCTGGGGCTTGCCCAGTCGTGGGCCAGGTGGTCTGATGCCCAGTCGTGGGCTGGCCTTCTTGGGCAAGCATAGTAGGATGGGCACAGAGGTATCACCTCAATCGAGCGTGAGAGAAAAGAAATGTGGGTCTCCACTGAAGAGACACAAGGTGCCTCAAGCCATCTTGGAGGGAAGATGGTTCAGTTCTCCTCTCAAAGGGGATCCTGGAGCACTTGGCATCTTGGCCCGGGGTCCCCAGAGTGCAGAGGCTCATGTGCTCCACCTTGTTAGAGATTCAACCCCAGAGAACAGAGTGAGGAAGGGACGGGCCACAGGGAGGATATGGCATTGATCTGGCCGCCACTTGGTATCGAGCCCAGCCCATGGCGTGGGCTTGTAGGGCTGAAATGACTGCTCCTCGGGACAGTCAGTCAGGAGAGGAAGGCTGCCTCTCCCGTTAGTCACAGGTCCGACCCACTGGGCATTAATGCCCTGCCGTTCTGGGCTGCACGTGGACAGGCTTGCTTTGTCTCACCCCTAAGTGTGGACTGGAATTCCCAGCACGGGAAGCAGGAGGTACAGGAAGCAGGGTAGGTCGGGCACTGTCGGTGGTGCCTTGTGAAGTGGGTAGCTCTCACAGAGCTGGTCACGACAGGAGTGTCTGGGAGAAAAGGCCACAGGCCCAGAGATGGCTCTAGACCTCACACCTGCATGCACTGCAGTGGGCAGGAGGCAAGCTAGCTTTTCTTCTAATATCTGCAAGAGTGGGAGGGGCGGTGGGAATCAGGAAGCACCACTGGATTTTTATGGGGGATGGGGATGAAGGGGGAGGTGCCCAGGTAAGCAACAGCAGCTGCCACTTAGTCCGCTGCGGCCAAACCTCTGGTCAAACTATCCTAGTCTATGAAGAAACCATTCTCTTCTTTGGTTCTGGCCTCCGTGGAGCCCTGCACTTGTCCAGGCCAGGGGTGACATTCTGTGGGCTCCTTATTAATACTGAGCGCCAAGGGTGTGCCTTGTACTGGTGTAGACATGCGATGCTTTTATAAACAAGACCCGTGGCAAGCGATATAGAAGCATAACAGGATGGCTCAGGGTTGGTAAAATTGCATGTGTTGAATAAATGTGAATTCTTTGACACTGACTACACATTTGAACATTGCTTTTGCTGGGTGACACTCACCTTTTTTTGACCTCCTGAGTAGTTAACCCCTTCCTTCCTTGTACTCTTCAGATGTTCAGTTCCTTAGTAAAAGTAGCAACACTGTCTACTACCATATCTATTGCTAAACAACAAGCCACTCCAAATTTAGGGACTTAAAACAGCAGCCATTTCAGTTATGCATAATTCTATGGGTCAATTATTTAAGCCATACCTGGTGGGGACATTTTTCTGGGTATCATGCCTAGAGCCACTTTTGTGGCTACATTCACCTGGTGGCCCAAATGCGGCTGGGAGATCTGTGTTGACCTCAGACGTCTGGTGTGGGCTGCTGTCCAGCATGCTAGCAACTAAGTGACGTTACTAAGCACTTGAAATGTGGTTGGCCTGGTTTGTAAAATACATACCAGATTCTAAAGACTTAGTAACTATGTCTAATGTAATTTTTATATATTGATAGGTAATATTTTGAATTGGGGTTAAATAAAATATATTAAAATTAACTTCACCTGTTTCTATTTCACTTGCTTTTTAGTTTTTTACTACGACTATTAGAAACTTAAAAATTATATATATGTGGCTTGCATGATTATATTTCTACTAGAGGCCTGGTGCACGAATTTCATGCAAGGGTGGGAGCGGAAGGGGATGTCTCTTAGCCCAGCCTGCACCCTCTCCAATCTGGGACCCCTTGAGGGATGTCTGACTGCCCATTTAGGACTGATCTCACCTGGATTGGGCCTAAAGGGGCAGTTGGACATCCCTCTCACAATCCAGGACTGCTGGCTCCCAACCACTCCCCTGCCTGCCTTTCTGATTGCCCCTAACTGCTTCTGCCTGCCAGCCTGATCACCCCCTAACCACTCCCCTGCCAGCCTTATTGATGTCTAACCAGTCCCTGGCCTGCCCAATTGCTCCTAACTGCCCTCCCCTGCCATCCTGGTCACCCCTAACTGCCCTCCCCTGCCAGTCTGGTTGCACCCAACTGCCCTCCCTTGCCAGCCTGTTCTTCCCCAATTGCCCTCACCTGCAGGCCTGGCCCCCCTCCAAATACCTTCCCTGCAGGCCTGGTCCCCCTCAGCTGACCTCCCCTGCAGACCTGGTCTCCCCAACTGCCCTCCTCTGCAGGCCTGGCCTTCCCCCAACTGGCCTCTCCTGCAGGCCTGGTTTCCCCACCCCTCCAGCTGACCTCCCCTGCAGGCCTGGTTCCCTCCAACTGCCCTCCTCTGCTGGCCTGGTCACCCCTAACTGCCCACAACTGCCCTCCCCTGCAGGCCATCTTGTGGTGGCCATCTTATTTCCACATGGGGGCAGCCATCTTGTGTCTTGGAGTGACAGTCAATTTTCATATTACTCTTTTATGAGATAGGATTGAATAGTGTACCGTCTGAATGAAACATATAGTTGTAGTGCAAGTGGAACTATGGCTTATTTTTCACGGTTTACACATAAAAATGATGTACTAGATGAAATAGATGTATGGCCCTACCTTTCACCTCTGGCTTATTCATTTCATTTTGATAGAAGAAGGATCTAGAATCATTTAAGGATGGGGGAGCCTGGGTTTGGATGCATTCTTGTTGTGTGAAGGAGGGAAACAAGCTCGGGATAGGTGACTTGGGGAGAACTAGAAGCCAGGACTCCTGCTGCCCAGGGCTTGGCTCTGCTGTTCATGCCCTTCACTGATGCTCGGTTGAGTCAGTGGACCATCCACTTCTCCAGTTCAGGTACTTTCCTCTTTCCAGACACCCCAAAACCTTCACTGATCCTATCACACATATCATGCCTTCATGCCACAGGCAGTCAGACATTTGATACTCAACCCCACGCACCAGAAGCAGATGCAGTAGCTCGGAGTCCTGCTCTTCCACATTCTGCTCTAATCGGCTGATGTGCATTCATCCAGCCTGACCGGGTGGGACAAGACTGGGACCAAGAATGAAAAGTAAGACTATAATTCTGGACAGTCACTGGGCTGGGCTAAAGCACATCCACCTAGCCTTTTGACCAAATGCTCTGAGGCCCCGGGAAGTCTGCAGCTTCTGTGGCCACAGCAAAGCAGAAACTGCACCAACACCTTGTAGAAATAAGCTCAAATATAAATACAGCTGGGCAGTAGGAAAACAACGACCAGTTTTATAGTGATCCAGTGGAGACTTGAACTAAATCATGAGTAGTAAGGAACAGAGTAGACACTAAGGAACCAAAAGAGAGAGGAATGCTGGATGATGGCGCCGTCCCCTGATCATGTGACCAGAGGGAGGAGAGGTGGGGCAGGTTTGGCAGAGAATATCCTAGGCTTTGTGTTTTTAAGGCACCTGTGGGAGATCCAAGTGAAGGTGGTGAGTAAACAGCTAGAAATAAGGATTTAATTGTGGGAGAGAAGGAAGGACAAGAGAAATGGATATGAAGTCGTTATTCAGTAGGAAGTGGGTGAAACCATTGGTGAAGATAAGATTCTCCAGTGGGACTGTGGAGAGTAGGAAGACACTGCTGAGAGGGAGGCCCTGGGATATGGCTGTGTTTGAAGTGTAAAGAAAGGAAGCAGGATCTTAGAAGGAGACCAAAAAGTAATCTAGCAATAGGGCCTCGACCTCGAATTGCCAAAGAGAAGGAGAAAGACTCCTAGAACATAGCAGGCCACATGCTTTTTATCATCTTATTCCCCAAGGTCTCTGAACAGAGAGTTCAGGCCATGAATGGTGGGTCTGAGTTGCGTGGGCCACGTTGCACTGCACTGATTTGAGCCGCATGGAGTTACTACTTCCTGGGCTGTGCTGCAGTTTTAGGCCTCGCCCCCTCTGCCAGCGGCTGCCCCTTTCTTCCTCTTGTTCACTAAGTCCAGTATGCAGCAAGAACTGTGTTGCCCAGTTACACATTTCAGGGTCTTAGAAAAAGCCAGGGCAGCTGTTCTCACCAATTACCCTTTGCCCACCTTCAGGTGACTGCACAGCATGCCCAGGTAACAGGCTTCAGATGACATTTCATTACCTCTCGTCATAAACATTCTGAAGGCAGTGGTTTCGGGTTCCGGGTAGGACGTCAGTTACAAAGGACCCGGCTTTTTTCTCTTTCCACTTTGGTGAATCAGTAGTCCCAAGGTTTATCGCTTCATGGTTATGAGATGGCAGCCATATTTCCAAATATCATGTTCTGAAATAGCCAAGTTCTTGGTAGGAGTATAATGTCAGGCCCATACTGTTGGTTATGTTTTTTGTTTTTAATCCTTAAGTGTGAGAGAGGAAGGGAGAATGAAACATCGATCGGTTGCCTCCCATATGCACCCCAAACTATGAATGGAACCCGCAACCTAGGTATGTGCCCAACTGGGAATAGAGGCCACAGGCTTTTTGGTGTACAGGGATGATGCTCCAACCAACTGACCACCCAGCCAGTGCCTGCACTGTGTTTTGACAGAAGCTTCCCCAGCTCACGTCCTCTTGTGCTTAATTGACCAACTTGGCCATACACTCATCCCTAAACCAAGCACTGGCAAAGAAAAATGGTATTACCATGCTGGCTTAGCCAAGTCATGGCTCATCCCTTGGAGCTGGAAGAAGATCCATCTCCCTGAACACCACCAACAACAAAAAACAAACTGGGATCTTATACACGAGAGAAAAAGGAAGGAATGGCTGTTGGGTAGCAAAACAAAGGTACCTTCTATACCCGTATTTTTGGTCTTTGTAATGTAGGCTTGCAAACATTCAATTCAACATTTATTGAGTGCTTACTACATATCAAGAACAGTTATTTCATCACTGGTCAGATTTTAAAGTGAGTAGATCCTCTTCCTACCACCCACTGTTGGCCTCTGTTATTCACAGAGGTCTTTCCTGCTTGAAAACTGGACTAACTCTCTTAAGTTCTATTCAGTTCTAAACTGATCTTGCGGTCAGTTCCCTCCCATTTTCGGTGAGTGTAGCTACCTCTGTGTGCTCTCCTATTTTTCCCTACCCCTCTCTCCCATCTGTGTCTTGCATTATTCCATTCTTCAGGAGTCATCTGTTCACCTCTGCTGACTGTCCCCACTATGGGCACAGTCCCTGGCTCAGAAAGTTCCCGTGAGTCCCCATGCCTGATGCATGAAGTCTTGGGCCTGACAGGATGGCTTCGTAGCCACTAGCAGTGTTGCCTCTGCAGAGATGACTGGGTGAGGGAGGGTGTTAAGGGGTTCATTACCGTCAGCTGTTACTTGAGTCTTTCACTGCAAGAATGTTATTTGCATGATTAAACAAACAAAACAAAAAGCTTTTAGCCTAGCATCCAGAACTTTCTGAATTCCAGCTTCTCTCCCACTATTCCACATGAACCTTCCTCTCCATCCAATTGGCATCCTTCCTGTCCCAGAGCCTTGAATTGCTCCTCAAAACCCAGTATCAAATAACCCATGCCTTTCTATCCTGACTCACTTCATTTCTACACCTTCTCTGAGCTTCCAAGACCTGAACTTGCAACGCCTTGCCAACAACCCTTTTCACCCCCTGCAGCCCCCATACCTCCCCACAGGCCTCCTATGGTCTCTTCCTTCTCTGAACTCGGGTGCACTTTGCTGTTGTACACCAGGTCTCCAGACATGCCTGCCCCTTTGTGTCAACAGCCTGCTCCTTGGGTGCTGCCGAATGGACATCCGTTCCCACTGCCTCTATTCAGTCACTCTCTGATTCTGCTGATGACAGTAAATGTGGCTGGGGTGACAGAAACAGGATTTATATTGCAAAATTGGCTTTAAGATGTCAGAAATGCATCGCCTATAAACTGGAACACCTGAACTACTCATTTGGCTTTCAGATGTTTACTTCCTGATAATACCTCTGATATTGGAGCCTAGAAGCATTACTTACATGCCACATTGTTACTATTTCCTATATATCATACCCTCACAACAAGGTAATAAAGGGACATTATTGGCCCTGGTCTGGTAGCTCAGTTGATTAGAGTCATCCCAATATGCCAAGGTTGTGGGTTTGATCTCCGGTGAGGGCACAAACAAGAATCAACTAATGAATGCATCAATAAGTGGAACAACAAATTGATGTTTGTCTCTCTCGCTCTTTATTCTCTCTCTCTAAAAATCAATCAATAAATAAAAAGAAATGCCATTTTTATTAAAAAAATGTATCATATATTTTTTAATAAATATCTGGTGGTTTGATTTTAATACTAGCTTATATTTTCTTCGTTGCTATATTTTCAAAACAGCACCCACAGACTTGCTCATTTTTTAAATACTTCAGACCCCACCTTTGAATTTCAGGATTGATGTTTTCAGCCCCCTCTTAAGCAAATGACTCCTCTGACCCCACAGTCACCTGCATGGAGGTGCAGCATCTTCAAGAGCCTTCTCCAGGCGTCGGTTTCCTCTCTCATCTCTAGGACGTTGGGGATAAAGGGAATGGGTTCTGCAGAGCGGGCAGGTCACCTGGAAATTGGCCCAGTCACTGGTTCCCTTGAGATCATGTTGTTTAGAAGCTTCTGAACTGCACTCACCTCTGCCCACTCTCTGGTCGGAAGGAGAGAACATAGAGTGGGCCAAAAGGAATGAAACGGAGGCAGGACAGCCAGAGGGGGGATCAGAAAAGCTGAATGTGGAGAACCGAGGTCCAAGGCCTGACATCCCGAAATTAGTGGGAGGGGAGCATTGCAGCCCCCGCTCATGGCTGCTGCTGGTTGGGTTTAGTCATTGTATTCTGAGCAGCATGTAGCTGGCATTTGGACAGGCCCAGAATGTGAATTCCTGCAGGGGAGGCAGGAGCACAATCCTGCCTTGTTCCAGTCCTTTGAGGACTCAGGAAATAGTTTTTAAAACAATGCCCTCCTTCCTGGGCTGTCACTTGCTTGTTTGCTCTGAGAATTTCTCAGTAATTCTTTGGTCTCTGTTGTTGGTGTTTGAAGTCCGCTCCCAGCCACAATGGGGATTGGTAGAAGGAAGACTTTGGGTTTCTGTGAACGGCTGGTGGTGCATTAATGGTGCCATTCTACTTATGGGGACTCACAAAGGGCCACAGATCAGGGTCGCTCCTTCCTTTGTTCCTCTAGACATCCGCTCAGCAAACACGTTCCAGGCCTTGGTGTCCAGGATTATTCTGGGAACTATGTGGAGTGAAAAAGAAGCAAAAGGCATGGTTCTTGCCTCAAAAATCTGTAGTTAGTATATAATAATATCACGAACAATAATGGCTGACACCACTTATTTAATGTGCCAGCCATTCCTGAGGAGTATTTTTGACCAGGGGTTTCTTTACTCTGACCAGGAAACCAGGCAGAGCCCTTACAGCTATTACTCAGTTTAATCATCAGACATTTCTTGAGTGCTTCTTGTCCAGGCACAGTGCCAGGGGCTGAAGCAGGAGCTAAGTGTGGCAGGAGAAACAGGTCACATTAAACAAGTCATTACATGTGTGCAAGGGTGCCTGGCCACGCCCAAGGCTGCATGCTCTTCTCAGCAGCAGCACATCCCCTGGGCCTTCTGAGAAATCAATAATAAATGGAGGTAACCAATGGAGAGCTCTTCCCCTTCCCCCTCATCCAACCCCCCACCCAGGTGCTGCATTGTAATAAGATTCGTGGGTGATGTATTTCTCTGCACATGGAAGTTTGGGATTTAGCTTGGTCTGAAGGAGAGGAGGAAGGAAGGCCTATCCAGGCAGTGACTTTTTATCTGAGGTGAGATGAGGCCCCGGCAGGAAAGGAGATGATGGGGGCTCAGAGCAGCCTGTGGGCCTCTGGGACTGTGAGTCCAGGACGACAGCCGAGCGTGGGGAGGCCAGGTGCTGGGGAAAGGCCTCGCAGAGCGGGGCGACTACTTAGACCCAGTGAGAATGGGCTGAAGAGCAGCACTGTCCCCAATTTGTAGCTGAGGAAACGATTGCCCAGGCCACACAGCCAGCTGGTAGCTCACTGGTAAACCAGTAAGAGCTGGAGTTATATCCAGGTCTCTAGTTCCAGAACCCATTTTCTGAATCGCTACGGTTATTTTGTCGCCTCGGGACATTAAGAAGATAAAATATAAGAAGTTACAGTTTTAATGCATCTCTGTATAATCTAGGTGCTGAAGAATCAATCATGTAATGGCTTCAATAAAATCAGAGAAGTAAATTTGCAATAAAATGAATGAACCAAGAAGTGTCATAAATTCCATCTGAGCAGTGTTCCCTCATGAATTTCTTAGGAGATACAGTATTAAAGGAGACACCATAAGTTATGTAGGTAACCCTGGTTATCTGAAAATATGAAGTAGGCTCCTTTCTCAGAAAGAACTTTTTTCTTTTTCCTGTTATTAAACTGCAAGAGGAAGTTTGGAGCGATTACTTGTGAGGATAACCCACTCTGGTTAAGCTAGTGTTCAATCAGATTCCTTCCCTGCGCTGCGGGGCTGAGCGAGCCTGGTACCTTCTGGTGCATCTGCTCAGGTGGGACCCCGCAGCAGAGCTCAGGGCCGGAGGAGTGCTCCTGGCTTCTCACTGCCACAGGAGGGAGGGGCCGGGAGGCACAGGAGGCCAAGCACAGCTTGTGGCTGCGTCTCAGTCCACAGGTGAGATTTGGGCACTGGCACCAGCTCAGAGGGTCAACTGAGATGCCCAGTCCCCTCTGAGGAGACGCTCCAGGTCCTGGGTGGCTCACTGATTTCTAAGCTCAGGTTGGCCAGGCCAGCCACTGCAGGGAGCAGTGCAAGCAAACCCTGATCTCAGTGCTGGGGAAGGTTAAAGGAGATGGGAGCCCTGGGGCTTTGGGAATTCTAAAGCTATTGGAGGTATGACCTTTAACCTTGGGGAGCTTCCAGTCTAATGGGAGAGGCACAGCTCCTGCCTTCAGGCAGCTCCAAGATGGAGGAGCCACAGCTCCCGGGTTGAAGTCCAGACAGAAGGCGAGAAACATGCCTGCCCCCAGGAGGGACAGAAAGAGCACATTGGTCTATCTAGCTTAGACTCTAAGTTACCAAAACCGTAAAAAGGCCACAGCGCTCCTGGCTTCTCGCTGCCACAGGGGACTTTGGAATATGTCCGCTTGCTTCTCCTTACCTTCTCCTGCCCAGCCACAGAAGCAGCAGGTGCTCATCACACCTGCAAAATGAGAAGCAGGGAAGCCCGTGCTGTCCCAGGTGGTGCTCCTCTGAATTCAGTGGCTTTCTCTGCCCAGGATTGCTCTTAGGTTGCTAAAAACGGAGACAGGAAACTGGGCCCCACTCAGGCCACCTCTTCCCCTTCCCCTTCATCCAACCCCCAGCTTGGCCCACAGCTCACACTCTGCTGCATAGCCCAGGGCAGTGGCATCAGTGGGGGTGACACATTTGCCAGCCCCTGCCTCTGGAGAACAGCTGTGCTCCCAGCTTATGTGCCAGAGCACTGTCTAGCACGTGGTGTGCTTGCGTGGCCTTGGCAAAGATGGAACCCTTCTGTCTGCCAGCTCTTCCTCCCCAGCGCCTCCCAAGAAAGAAAGAGAACTTGAAGTCATCTGAAAGGGATGTCGGCTTCAGAAAGTCCTTCCTTTTGTCCCACGAATGATGTAACTTGTCACCTGGAGCAAATTTTCCTCCACGTCTTTTTTAAATTTTTATTTCAGAGAGTAAGGGAGAGGGAGAGATAGAAACATCAATGATGAGAGAGAATCATTGATCAGCTGCCTCCTGCATGCCTCCCACTGGGGATCGAGCCCACAACCCAGGCATGTGCCCTTGACTGGAATCGGACCCAGGACCCTTCAGTCCTCAGGCTGATGCTCTCTCTACTTCCTTTTGCTGCTCCCAGGACCGCCACGCTCTCGTCAGTATTACACAGGAAGCAGGGTGTGCAGGAAGACCATGTGACCTGAAATCATGGCTCTCAGGGTCAATTCCTGACTCCTAGCTGCATGACCTTACTTAAGGAGATTCTTATTTTCTTCAAATAAGAGATCTTTAACAATCATTTGAGCATCAGTTTTCATATCTGTAAGATGGGAATAATGATAATCCTGCCACACTGGGTCATTGTGAAGATCAGTTGTAGAGAATATGTTGAAAAGGTTTGAACATTTTAGAATATTTAATGACCAGTGTGGGTTTGTTTATTGAGGTGACATGAGTTAATAATATTTTACGGATTTAAGGTATTCAAAATCATAATTCAATATCTGTATACTATGTTGTGGACTCACTACGAAAAGTCTAGTTTCCATCTGTCACCATGTATTTGACCCTCGTTACCCATTTTGCCCTTCCCTGGTCCTTTTCCTTCTCTGATAATCACCATCCTGTTGTCTGTATCTATGAGTTTGTTTTTTGTTGTTAGTTCATTTTTACCTTATTTTTGTTTTATATTATATTCTTGAGTGAAATCAAAAGGCTTGTGTCCGTCATTGTCTGATTTATTTCACTTAGCATGATACCCTAAAGAGCTATCCACGTTTTCACAAATGGCAATATTTCATCTTTAAGCCTGAATAATATTCCATTATATTACTTATCCACTCGTTGATGGACACCTAAGTTGCTTCTGTATCTTGGCTATTGTAAATAATGCTGCAGTGAACACAGGGGTGCATGTGTCTTTTCATGTTATTTAGGTAAATAAGATAGTTTCATTCTTAATTTTTTTTAAAGAATCTCCATAGTGTTCTTCATAGTAGCTGTACCAATTTACAGTCCCACCAACAATATACAAGGGTTATCTTTTCTTCACATTCTCTGCCATTTTAGGTGTGAGGTGATAACTCATTGTAGTTTTGATTTGCATTTTCCTACTAATTGGTGATGTTGAACATCTTTTAATATGCCCATTGGCCATCTGTATGTCTTCTGTGGGGAAAGGTTGACCCAGATCCTCTGCCTATTCTTATTTTATTTTATTTTAATTTTTAAAATATTTGTAATTGTTGTTTTTTTTTTAGAGAGAGAAAGGGAATGGGAGAGGGAGAGAGAAACATTGATGTGAGAGTGGAACTTCAATTATCGGACTGCACCCACAACCCCTGCATGTGCCCTGACCAGGAATCGAACTGTCAACCTTTTGGTATATAGGTTGATACTCAACCAACAGAGCCACAGTGGCCAGGGCTCAGCCCATTTTAAAATCAGATTGTTTGTTGTTGTTCAGTTGTATGAGTTTTTCAACTATATTTTGGATATCAATCCCGTATCAGTAGTATCATTTGCATATATCTAGGTTGTCCAATTTGTTGGCATGTAGCCTTTCACAGGATTCTTTTGTAATCCTTTGTATTTCTGTGGTATCCATTGTAACTTCTCTCCTTTATTTCTGATTTCATTTACTTGAGTCTTTTCTCTGTCTTCCTTAGTGAGTCTAGTTAAATGATTATCAATTATTTATCTTTTCAAAGAAAAAGCTCTTCATTTTATTTTTATATTGTCTCTTTATTCTCCACTCATTTATTCCCATTCTGATTTTTGTTATTTTATTTCTTTTACTGACATTATTATTCTTTTTCTAATTATTTAATGTGTGATGTTAGGTTGTTTATTTAAGTTTTGTTTTTGTTTTTGTTTCTTGAGATAGGCCTATATTACTATAAACTTCCCTATTAGTACTGCTTTTGCTGTATTTTCAAGATTTTGGTATATCATATTTTCATTTTCATTTGTCTCTATGTGTCTTTTTATTATTTCTTTTATTTCTTTACTGACCCAATAGTTATTCAGCAGCATGCTGTTTAATGTCCATATTTTTGTGAGTTTTTTTACAGCTTTCTTCTTGTGGTTGGTTTCTAATTTCTCTTTTTTGTTTGTTTGTTAAGCATATTTTTTCCATTGATTTTTCAAGCAAGTGGAAGGGATGGGGAGAGACAGAGAAAAAAAATCAATGTGCAAAATATATACTAATTGGTTGCCTCCTGAATGCACCCCGACCAGGGCTGGGGATTGAGCCTACAAATGAGATACGTGCCCTTGACCAGAATAGAACCCGGTACCCTTGAGTCCATGAGCCGACGCTATAACCACTGAGTAAAACTAGCTAGGGCTTGATTTCTAATTTCATGCCAGGTGGTTGGAATGATGCTTGTTGTGATTTCAGTCTTCTTAAATTTATTAAGACTTGTTTTGTGTCCCAACGGATGCTTTATTCTTGGGAATGTTCCATGTGCACTTGAGAAGAATGTGTATTCTGTCCCTTTGGGATGGAAAGTTCTGTGTATGTATATCTATTAAGTCCATCTGGTCTAATGTGTCATTTAAGGCCAGTGTTTCCTTGCTGACTTTGTGTCTGGATGCTCTATCCATTGGTATAAGTGGGGTGTTAAAATCTTCTATTATTGTGTTGCTGTCTATTTCTTCCTTTAGATCTATTCATAATTGCTTTGCATACATATTAGTGCTACCAAATTGGTTGTATATATATTAATAAATGTTACGGTTTTTTATTAATTACCCCCTTTATCATTATAAAATGTCCATAATTGTCTCTCATTACCTTTTATATCTTGAAATCAATTTTATCTGATATAAGTATGGCTATACCCACTTTTTCTGGATATCATTGCTTATAGTATCATCTTCCGCCCCTTCACTTTGAGCCTGTGTTCATCTTTGGAGTTGAGATAAGTCTCCTTCAGGCAACATATAGTTGGTCTTGTTTTTAATCCATCTAGCTGCTCTGTGCATCTTGATTTGTGAGTTCAGTCCATTTACAATTAGGACTTACTATAGCCATTTTATCTTTTGTTTTCTGATGCCCTATATCTGCATTGTTTATTTTCCCTTGCATTCTGTCTGCTATTTTAGTTTGGTGATTTTCTTTGATGTTTTTCTCGTTTCTTTTTTGTTTGTTTGTTTCATATCTCAGCTCTGGATTTTTGTTTTGTGGTTACCATGATGTTTGTATAAAATGTCTCATAGATAAAATAGTTCTTTTTCTCCTGATAGCATTTTATCTTCATTCACCTATACAAGTTCTGTTCTTTTCCTCTTCCCCTTTTATGTCTTGCTATCACAAATTATTCCTTTTTATATCTGCATTCATTTTCAAGAGCAGTTACTGTACTTATATTTAATGTTTCTATCCCTTTAGCCTTAATGCTATAGTTAAGTGTTTAATATCCTGTTTTGATACAGAGTCACACTTTCTGGCTGCTGTCTGTCTATCTCCTTACTCAGCATTCTATGTATTTTTGTCTTTGGTTCAGTAGAAGAATGCCTTTCAACATTTTTTGTAGTGCAGGTCTTGTGGTAGTAAATTCCCTCAGCTCTTGTTTGTCTGGGAAAGTCTTTATTTCTCCTTCATATCTGAAGGATGACTTTATTGATATGTTATTCTTGGCTGGTGGTTTCTATCTTTCAGTATTTTGAATATATCATTGTACTCTCTCTTGGCCTGTAGAATTCTGGTGAGAAATTTCATAGGGTTAATGTCTTTTTTTTATTTTTTCCTTTACTGCCTTGAGAATTATCATTAAGTTTTTAAAAAAAATCATCACCTGAGGACATCCTTAAAGAAAGGAAGGGAGAGACAGGAAATAGAGAAACATGATGTAAGAGAGAAACATCAATCAATTGTTTTCTGTATGCATCCAACCAAGGATCAGATATGCAACTCAGGTGTGTACCCTGACCGGGAATTGAACCAGCAACCTCTTGGTGCACAAGATGATGCTAAACCAACTGAGCCACTCCAGCAGGGCTTATCATTAACATTTGACAGTCTCTTGGAAAATATCTTTTTTGCATTGAGATAATTAGGCGTTCTGCTAGCTTCTTACATTTAATTGTTCAGTTCCTTCCCTAGGTTGAGAAGTTCTCATCAAATATGTCTTTGAATAGGCTCTTTATTTCTGGAATGCCCAGTATCATTATGTTGCCCTTTCTAGTGGAGTCAGGTAGCTCTTGTAGAGTTCTTTCATTTTTAAAACATCTTAGGTCTCTCTCTTCTTCCATCTAATCATTTTGATGTCTATCTTCAAGCTCTCTAATTCTCTCTTTCATACGGTCTGCCCTCTTTCCAGTGCTTCTAATGCATTCTTTATCCCATTTATTGAGTTCTTCAATTCCAGAAAATCTGTTCAGTTCTTTTTGAAAAAAAAATAATTTCAATCTCTTCTGTTAACTAATTTTATTCAGGAGCTCTTTGATCTGCGTTTTTTTAGTTTTCTTATATTTCATTGAGGTTATTTTTATGAATGCTATTTTGAATTCTCTATTATTTAGATCACAGTCTTCCATGAGTTTGGTTTCTAGGGAATTTTCATTTTCTTTATGTGTTGTTGTGTTACCTTAGTTACTCATGGTACTTGATGGATTGTTCATATACCAGCACATTTGAAATAGTGAACGCTTTTCTTACTTTGGTACTGTTTTGATTTTAACAATTCAGCAGGCTGCTAATTCAAGGTCTTTCTTTTGTGTTCCAGGAGATGGCGCTACAGTGCAAGTGTTTGTTTTCTCTTACCTGGGCTACTTGCACCCCCTGGGGGGAGGAGGGAACCTCACTGTGGTCATGAAGGAGGTGCTGCCTGGGTGATAGGGGTGGGGAGTGTCCTTGTTGTGTCTGAGTTGCCTGGACCTTGGATCATCACCAACTTGGTTGGGGGATGCAGCAGGTGAGGGGAAGCTGGTTCATAAGCCCTCTGCACTGTTGCTTTATTCTCTCTGGCTCCTACTATAGCGGGGAGGCCATAGACATGTCTCTGTTGATGCTACCAGGCTGTGCTGCTAGCAATTGGGGGAGGGAGACAGAATCTTGGGTGCTGACCCTGCTTCTACCCCTCTCATCTGCTGCTGGGCCGTAGTATGGGCCACATCCTACTTCCCCTCTGCTACTGTGTAAGCCGGGGCCACAAGCACAGCCACAGGGGCTGGGAAACTGAATCTGTGGGCACCATTCCTGTCCTCCCCTCATCCTGCCTCCCCTATGTGTTCCAACTTGCTCATCTTCAGAAGCACTGATGGGTGCAGCTCTCAGCTGTGCTAGTGTGTTGAGCAGAGGAACCTTTGTTGGGTTGGAGATGTCTAACTAGTTGTAGATTTAAAGGGGACTTCTCACTCCATCATGAGGCTCATGTCGCTCTTACTGTGTTATATTTGAAGAGGACATGGATAGACACCCTTCCCTTTCCTCCTCACATGGTTGTGGTGCTGGTAATATTGGGGAGGAGGGAGGGATCATACATGTAAACAAAACATTTATTAAAATATAAGAGATTCATATGAGCCAAAATAAATGTGGAGTTTATTTGGCCATATCTATGAGAGAAAGAAAAGGTGGGAACAGAAGTGGTTCCAATTGCCTTCTGTCCCATGCTCCTCCCCTCTGGTCCTAGGTAGGGCTAGTCTTGGTTTGAGTGGCCGCTCCTCGTGTGCATGTGGCTGGGACAGGATGATGTTCCACCTTTCTCTGCATCAGAACCCCATTCTCACTTGTTCACTTGTTCTGTGGAGGAAGTCACTGAGATTCAGTTGGGAATCCAAGCGGTATCTAACCACACAAGTGTCTCCCACATCCTGGTTACAGAATGCCCCCTCAGCCCCTCCTGGCTGTCAGGTCGTGGTCTTCCAGACTGTTCCACCTGAAGCAGGAGCCTGCCTTTCATTGCATCTTTCTTTCTAGGTCCCAGTCACAGGACCAGGGTCCAGTTGCTGACTTACATCAAGAAGAGATAGTTCATAAGTCAAAACATTTCTCTCCCTGGGTCATGTTATCAGTACCAATTTGTGTCTGACCTCCCCCCGACCCCGGGAATAATAACAATTTTCTAAGATAATAACAAAGAGAACATTTTAAAGAAATCTCTTGTGTAGTCTGCTCATCTCTGTATCTTCCACAGGGCCTTTCACATAGTTGCTTTGTTGCTGGATTGCTGTGATCTAGGTTCCCATATGGCATAAAAGGAGTGTGGGCTTTGCTAATTATATAGTTTTATTGCAGATTTGCTTATTTTGCCTGCTGTGTAATATAATATTTCACTGTTTGGCTCTAATGCAGTTTAATTACCAGTGTCTCTGTTGATGAGCTTTGGGGCTTTTTCTAGGTTTTTATTGTGGTGACTAGTGTTGCAAGGAACTTTTGGTACATGTAAAGAGTGGCTCATGGGCCCTACCTGGTTTTGCTCAGTGGATAGAGCTTCGGACTGTGGACTGAAAGGTCCCACGTTTGATTCTGGTCAAGGGCATGTACCTTGGTTGTGGGCACATCACCAATAGGAGGTGTGCAGGAGGCAGCTGATCGATGTTTCTTTCTCATCTATGTTTCTATCTCTTATCTCTCTCTCTCCTTCTCTGTAAAAAATCAATAAAATATATTTTTAAAAAAGAGTGGCTCATAGATATATATCTAGGAGTATATTTGCTAAATGATAGTTTGTGAATATTCAATTTACAAGGTAATGTAAAATTTTTCCCAATGTGGTTGTACCCTTAGTGATGCATAAGAGACTGCATCTTCAACCTCTTCCAGCACTTGATACAAGTCAGACTTAATAACTTTTGCCAATTGAATGAGTATAAATTGATATTATGGTATTGATTTGTATTTCTCAGATCAGCACTGTGTATTCCTGTTTTTCTCCTGCTTTTATTTTGATAGGTTTATTTAGTTCGTTCGTTCCTTCCTTCCTTCCTTTCTTTCTTTCTTTAATTTAAAGGTTGTTGAGATTTAAATCTTGTTGAAAAAATATTTTTATTGATTTTAGAGAGGAAGGGAGAGGAAGAGAGGGATAGAAAAATCAATGATGAGAGAGAATCATTGATTGGCTGCCTCCTCCACACTGGGGATCGAGCCTGACATGTTCCCTTGACCGGAATCGAACCCAGGACCTTTCAGTATGCAGGCTGACGCTCTATCCATTGAGCCAAACTGGCTAGGGCATTATTTATTTATTTTTAAATTATAGTTGACATACAGTATTATATTAGTTTCAGATAAATAACATAGCAATTAGACATTTTCATACTTTACAGAGTTATCACCCCATAAGTCTAGTACCCATCTGGCACCAAACATCGTTATTACAGTATTATTGACTGTATTCCCTATGCTGTACTTTACATCCCTGTGACTAATTTTATAACTGGAAGTTTACTTTCTGATCCCTTTCACCTTTTTCACCCTTCTGCACTCCCCATCCCCTCTGGCAACCATTAGCTTGTTCTCTGTATCTGTGAGTCTCTTTTTTGTTTTGTTTGTTCACTTATTTTGTTTTTGAGATTCCACATGTAAGTGAAATCATATGATATTTGTCTTTCTCTGTCCAACTTATTTCACTACCGTAATACCTTCCACGTTCATCTATATTGTTGCAAATGGCAAATTTTCAGCATTTTTTATGGTTGAAAAAAAGAATAGTCCATTGTATACTCAGGATTGGGCAGAAGTAGGTTTACAGCT
>PVJN01026160.1:0-29300 GCA_004026805.1 Lasiurus borealis
AATGCCAGCAGCAACAAAGGCAGAGAGGGACCAGGACCAGGAGAACAGAATAGCTTAAAGCTTTTTAATGGTCTTTTCCTATTACTGTCAGATGGGTGATGGGTTTTCAAGTGGGTGGAAGGATTCCAAGGGCCCCTCGGTTCAGTCACAGAAGCTAAATGCTACCATTTACCCCGCCTCTGCGAGCTTGATGGAAGGGCTTAGCTGTCCTTAAACCAAGGGTAATAGTGGAGGTTCAAGTGGGCATCTGATCTTTCCCCAAAAAGCTGCCTGCTCTTCTAAAGGAGTTCCTAGCAGAATTGAAACTGGATTTGTTCTCATGTGGTGTCTCTTGTACAGAGGTCACCGGCAAATGCAGGGCTTCTAACAGCTGCAGAAGACCCTACAGTGCGGATCCTAAGAGCACAGGCTCGGGAGCGGGGACTTACCGGCGGTGAGAGCTTGGAAAACTATGTTCTCTCTGTGCCTAAGTTTCTTCACTTGTAAAAGAGAAAATAAATTATCTACCTTTTGAGACTATTGGGATGATTTGGAGATGATGTCTGTAAACTTACCTAACATAGTATGAGGTTGTTAGCACAAAGCTTTGAACTTTTTCCAAGTGTTTCCAAATTTATTCTTACTTCCCTCCCGCTATTCACATACTCCCAAAAGCAACCGCTATGCTAAATTTATGTCTATTTTACTCATGCATTAAACCATTGTTGTTGCTATTTAAGTATCCTTAAATAGCCCATGGTTTTAAGATTTGTCCATGTTGCTACATGTAGTTCTGGTTCACTTAAGACTCTGTTGTACAGCATCCCGTAACTAATTCTTTCATATGTAACAATTAGGCCATTACAATTCTATTGCTTTACTCGTGGCTCTTGCTCTGTCTGAATTTACCCCCACTCTTTCTTTTATGGATGTTTCACCTGGCTTTCTAGCAAGGAGACTGTAGCATGGTCCTGGAAGTGTCTTTCCCACTGGATCAACAGGTCTTGGGTATAAGAAGCAAAAACAAAAAGTCCTTGAGCAATATTTTCTTCCCACACACTTTCTGTAGGCAAGTTTTCTCTAAGAGTTTCCCCTTGAATCCAGGAGCTCCTAGGAATCAAGGAAGTCTCTTAAGGCTAATGAGGCATCATGCCTATAAGCAGCCTGAGTCACCGAATACCAGAGCTGGAAAAGCGATCTGACATGTTAAGCAGGGAAAAGGTAAATGCTCTCAGTTATATTGAAAAATAGCTCATCACAAAGCACTCTACAGGGAGAATCCAAGATGGCGGCATAGGTAAACACCTACACTGCTGTCTCACACAACAATTTCAAAACTACAACTAAAAGACAGAACGGACATCATCCAGAACCATAGGAAAGCTGGCGGAGTGAAATTCTACAACTAGAAGGAAAGAGAGGGGCTCACAGAGACCCAGAGGAGCTGTAAAAAGCTGAGGTATAGAGACGCGCACGTGGAGAGAGTGGGTAACTGGCGAACTTGGCTGGCTTTCTCTGGCGGGAGGGAGATGGAGACTCTCAAAGGCAGTGAACTCCTTATCCTATGACACTAAATCCCAGATCCAGCCGAAACTCATTTGGGGGGAGTTTGGACTGTGAAGGGGGAGAAGTGCACGGAAATTTAGGGGAGTCGCAAAAGATCAGAAGTCTGGTGGCGCACAGGGCACTGCGTGCAGAGGACCAACTGCTAATTGTGCCGCTGGCTCTCGGGAGTGGGTGGGAGACAGACCCTCCCAACTGCGCCACTTCTAACTCCACTAAACCCCAGTTTCGGGCAAAACCCTGGGGACCCAGACTCATGTGGTCCCAGAGCAGAGGGGAGCCAGAGGGGCAGCAGTCTAGAGGCACTGCGAGAGTGTGCCCGCACAGGGACTGCTCCAGCAATTACACAGTCACGTGAGACTCAGGGGCCATGGAGGGTGGCCCTTACTGGAAGGCAAGGTGGTCCCTTAAGCCCTGAGACTCCACCCATCCCAAGCTCAACAGAGAGGCTTTTGCAGTTTTGCAAGTCTGGTATCATAAGGCTGAATCCAACACAGAAGTTCTCCCGGCATAGTGAAAATGCTGAGGCAAGGGAAGGGATCACAAACAAAAGAAGGAAGGAAAACAAACGACTGGATATAGAGTTCAAAACCATGCTTATAAGGTTTTTGAAGAATATCCTAGAAAAGTTGGATAAAGTTAGTGAGTCCCAAGAGGAGATGAAAAAGGACCAACTAGAGATGCAAAAGATCTAACTAGAGATGGAAAAGGACCAACTAGAGATGATAAAGAACCAACTAGAAATTAAACATACACTGACTGAAATAAAAAATATTATACAGAGACCTAATAGCAGACTAGAGGAAGGCAAGAATCAAGTAAAAAATTTGAAATATAAAGAAGCAGAAAACACTCAACTGGAAAAGCAAGAAGAGAAAAGAATCCAAAAATGTGAAGATAATGTAAGGAGCCTCTGGGAGAGCCTCAAGCGTACCAACATCAGAATTGTGGGGGTGCCAGAGGAAGAGAGAGAGCAAGAGACTGAAAACCTATTTGAAGAAATAATGACTGAAAACCTCCCCCACCTGGTGAAAGAAATAGACTTACAAGTCCAGGAAGCACACAGAACCCCAAACAAAAGGAATCCAAAGAGGACCACACCAAGACACATCATAATTAAAATGCCAAGAACAAAAGACAAAGAAAGAATATTAAAAGCAGCAAGAGAAAAACTGTTAATTACCTTCAAGGGAGCACCTATATGATAATCAGCTGATTTCTTAACAGAAACTTTGCAGGCCCGATGGGAGTGGCAAGAAATATTCAAAGTGATGAATAGCAAGAACCTACAACTAACCAAGATTACTCTAGTCAGCAAAGCTATCATTCAGAATTGAAGATCAGATAATGAATTTCACAGATAAGAAAAAGCTAAAAGAGTTCATTGCCACCAAATCATTATTATATGAAATGCTGAAAGGTACTCTCTAAGAAGAGGAAGATGAAGAAAAGGAAAAAGATAAAAATTATGAATAACAAATACATGTCTATCAACTAATAAATAGATAAAGAAATTCTGTTAAACCCATAAATGGAACACTATTCAGCCATGAAAAAGAACTGAGTAGTGATGATAAATGCTGCAATGTGGATAAACTTTGAAAACATTGATAAGTGGGAGAAGCCAGACACAAATCTAAAAATCAAGTGAATTACAAATCTGATGAACAGAAAAACTGGTGAATATAATAGAATCAAGGGCATAGAAAGGGAGTGGACTGACAATTCTCAGAGGGGAAGGGATGTGGGGGGTGTGGCAAGAGACTGGACAAAAACTGTACACCTATGGATGAGGACAGTGGGGGGAGGTAAGGGCAGAGGGTGGGGTGGGAACCAGGTGGAGGGAGCTATGGGGAGAAAAAATGGAACAATTATAATAATCTGAACAACAAAGATTTATTAAATTAAAAAATAATGAAGTTGAGAAGTGATATTGAAAAAAAAGACAGTGTGTTACTTCATAAGGGGTAGAAGGAAATGGGATGGGAGGTGGGTTCAAGGGTCTTGTTCAGTGTAATATTTGGGTCTGGGACAAATATTACGATTTATTTATTTGTATGGTAGGTTTTTGGTTTTATTATATATTCGCTATGCTTTTCTCTAAGATTGAAATATTAACTTGGCCGAAACTGGTTTGGCTCAGTGGATAGAGCGTCGGCCTGTGGACTGAAAGGTTCCAGGTTCGATTCCGGTCAAGGGCATATATCCTGGTTGCAGGCACATCCCCAGAAGGGGGCATGCAGGAGGCGGCTGATGGATGTCTCTCTCTCATCGATGCTTCTGACTTTCTATCCCTCTCCCTTCCTCTCTGTAAAAAATGAATAAAATATATTAAAAAAAAGAAATATTAACTTGGAGGGATGAGAAGAGATAAACCAAAGAACTTACATGCATAGTCCACGGACACAGGCAATAGGGTAGTGAAGACCTGGGGTGGGGGGTGGGAATTGGGAAGAGGAGCATAAAGGGGAGAAAAATGGGGAATATCTGTAATATTACCAACAATAAAAATATATCTAAAAAAGAAATACTTACTAATGAACTGTGCTAAGGAAAGCACTTCAGAAATCTGTTAACTTCTTAAAAATTTTTGCTTTTTAAAAGGTTTCACCACATATGTCCGCACAAAAAGTTGTATGTGATTATTTATAACATCATTATTCATAATAGCCAGAAAGTGAAATCAACTAATAAATGGATAAAGAAATTGTGTAAAACCCATAAATGGAACACTATTCAGCCATGAAAAAGAACAGAGTACTGATGATACACGCTGCAATACAGATAAACTTTGAAAACATTGATAAGTGGGAGAAGCCAGACACCAACGGCCATCTAGTGTATTACTTCATTTATATGAAATGTCTAGAAGTTCAGGTAGAAAGTGGATCGGTGGTTGCCAGGGGCTAGGGAAGTGAGGAATGGGATTGACAACTAATGAGTATGGTGTTCCTTTGGGAATGATGAAGATAAAATTAGGTAGTGGTGATTGTTGCACAACTTTAGTATGTTTTGCCAACATACTAAAAGCCATGACTAGTAAAATTTAAGAGGGTGAGTTTTATGCATTATATCTCAATGACAATTTTGTTAGAAAGGCTTCACCTGTATGAACAGAGTTCCTTTAATAAACAGGATTTTTTTTTTTTTTTTAGTACTTAGAAGAACTGAGTGCAATAAAGGGCATCATCCATAACATTCAAATGTTAAGAATGGCTGTCTCTCAGACGTGAGCTAAGTGATCATTTTTTTCCTTATTCTTTTTCAAAATTTTCTACAATAAACATTTTCTAATGTTACTATAAATATTTTTTTAAATAATTGTTTTCAAGGATATTTGACATAGTTGGAGAGCACAGAAATTTAAGGTAATGTAACTCCGAAATTCAGTAGGTGTTTCCCTTGTGCTACACACCATATATTGTTGTGCATTGGTCACTGAGACAAAGGCAAACCCTGCTTTACAAAGGTAAAGGGATTCAAACACAATAAGTACACACTCAAGGCAACATATATCATGCTTCTAATGACTTAGAGTGTAGGCAGAAATAATATCATTCTGAACTCATTAGTCAATGAGAAAACGGGTATTCGTTAATCTGACAACAAAACAAAAGAGAACAACTAGAGCATTTACGTGTGTCTTTCCAGAAATACTTCTGTTTGCAAAACAAGCTTTCTATGTAAGAAGATTCATATTTGCCGATAGCCTTTTTGCTCAGCAACTATTTCTCTAGGATTGAGTTAAAATAAGAAAGGTTTTGACATTTCTTTTTGCACACAATTAAGTGATGACTCGGATGCATAAAGAACCATTGTAGTCTAGGATAACAATGGAGTGTGTGAAGCTATTTCCTATTAAAGCATTAGGATTCTCAGCTTGCTGCATGTGCCCAGCACAAAGGAAAGTGGGTATTTGATAGCTTTCCAGTTCCTCTGTCTAGGGATTCAGCCAAATGGAATCATCCAGACTCAGAACATACTTTGGGGTCTGAATTTTCTATTTCTGCCATCTCCGCTAATCAAATGAGCCAGGTAAGGGAGGTGTGGAACTCAGATGCTCCATCTATCAATGTCCTGGGCTGAATTTGGGAATTTGGAGGAAGGAGAAAGATTGACTAGAAAGGTGGCAAACAGAATGTTCTGCTGTAGTGCATCAAGATTTGTCTATATGTTTAAGCCTAGCGAGGGGATGCAGAATGAAGAGGCAGGTAGAAATCGTAGACAAAAAAGGAGAGTTGCTAGAGAGGAAAGTCACACTGCAGACTCTTGGTCTGAATGTTATTCAAGGCTCAACCATAAGAGGGCTTGCTCCAGGATTTGAATCTCTTGGGGGGTATGGTAAATGCCCCCTCCCTATTCCCTGTTCCAGCACCTCAATTTTCCTTGGGGGTCATCCACTCCTTCTCTCTCTCTCTTTTTTAAAAATATATTTGTTTATTGATTTCAGAAAGGAAGGGAGAAGGAGAGAGAGATGGAAACATCAATGATGAGAGAGAATCATCGATCGGCTGCCTCCTGCACACCTCCTACTGGGGATCAAGCCCAAAACCCAAGCATGTGCCCTTAGCCGGACTCAAACCTGGGACCCTTCAGTCCGCAGATTGACGCTCTATCTACTGAGCCAAGCGTCCACTCCTTCTCTTAATGGGACTGTCAATCAAGGTGTCTTCTCTTTACTGGTCAAAGGTAAGTTTGTGACCCAAAATGGGCACATTGTACCCCAAAAGCACTACCCACAAGAGATAGTTCTTATTCGTTCCTGCTATGTGGATGCCCCAAGATGCATTGGTTTCCGTTCTTTCTGGTTCTTTAGCTTTGTGTGCTTATGTGAGCTCCTTCATAGCCTTTTGATAACCTCCCTCTACCCCAATGGAAAAATCCAAACATAAAATGCCCCCCTGGCATTTAGTCATAAACCCTAAATAAAACAGATAAGCACTTTGCCAAGCCTGGCTTTTGTAAAAGTAGTGATCCTTGAATTTCCCTTCACACGCACGTCTCTCTCCTCGTCTGCCGGGCTCAGATGCCAGTTATACGCTGCCATGGTCCGAGGAAGGACCTGTGGGTCTCCCCTGGCAGATGCCGCCACGGTTTTAGCCCGAGGGCCCTGCAGGCAGCCTCTGGCAACATTTTTAATTCAACATCAAACTTCAACTTGAAATTTGAAAAAGTGGGGGGAGATGACAAGATGTCAATGTCTTGGAACCTAGCAAGCAGGGCTTGTAAATGTACTCCGTCTGCCGTGCTCTGAGCTGGGAAGCTTTTTGTTCCCTGTGGCCACGGAAGGGGACTGTCCCCCATTAAAAGGACCCTAAGGGATGCTGAGAGAGCTCAAAGGGGAGGCTGTGTTTCAAGAAGAGATTTCCAGTCTGTTCGGGGAGCCTTTTAAACAAAGGCAGGTGGAAAGCTGACCAGGATATATTTGGACTTAGCACTCAGATCCCCAACTACAGAGTTCAGGGGGCTAATGCCACCCGACTAAAGGGGTCCGTGTGCCTGGAACTTGCAGCGAAGAGAGTAAGGGTTTGTTTTGAGGAAGTGGCCCACGCCCAGAGTCAGGTGACCTAGGACTCCCCAATGGCTTCCAGGGGAGGGTTAGAAAGGGAAAGTCATTAATGAAGCTGACTAAGGGAGTTAGGGTTGTGTCAGGGTCATAGTTCCTACCGATGGGTTGGCGCTAGGGCAGAGGGTCATTGGTCCTTGCAGCTGGTCCTGATGCCAGCCATGGTGTTGCTTCATCTGGTTTCAAGCCTTCTCTGGTCCTGGACCTGAAACATGGCTGAGGCCCACGTGTCATCTCTAGTTTGACCAGAGATGACCTGAGGCTTTGTTCCTAATATTATTTGATGGCGATCAGAGAACCTCATTGTCCTGAGAGCTTAATGATTAAGCAAGGGAGAAAGAGGCAGGTGAGCCAGGGTACTGGGTGAGGCAAGTTTAAATCAAAAGGAAAGAAAGGAGAAGAGGTGATATTAAGGAAATGAAGCGTCTACGTGGTTACGCTAGCTCACTCAGCACAGTGATTGGCAAAATGTGAGCAGGAGTTCAGTATTAATCGCTTTCATCTGAATAGAACTTCACAGTGAACCGTTGTTTCATGGTCTTTTTGGACCCCTCTGCACCTCCGGGAAGAATACATTCTCCCCCCCCCACCCTCAACTTACATATAAAGAAACCGAGGCTCAGAGGTACTTAAGGGGTCCAAGCAGTAGACTCAGACTGAAAGCTTGTTTTCAGACTTGAAGTCCATTGCATGTACCACCACATACTTTAAAATGTGTGGGCACATGGGAACAATTTTGTGAATTTCTGACCTTCACTGCTCATGAGGGAGGTGATGAAAAAACTTGCCTCTACAATAGTGATTCCCAACCTTTTTTTGGCCATGACCCACCTAAGTATTTCCAAAATTCTAAGGCCCGCCCCCTCCCCGTGACATATAATTCTTAATATTCAAAAAGTGAACTGCTATTCATGTGTTGGAAGCCTAAAAGGCCATTAACTTGGTCCAAATAAGCTTCTAAAAGCATGGTATCCATGCAAGCAAAAAACAAACAAACAAACAAACCCATAAAAAAAACAAAAGGACAGTTGAAGTACTAAGGAAGAAATCACTAAGAAATTGTTTAAATAATAATAATAATATAAAGTGATAGGAAAAAAATAGCAAATAAAGTTTCAAAAAATATACTGGAGAACTGAAATGCATAAATATGTCACAGTATATATTTATATATTGTATATGATGCCCTTAGAACCATAAGAAATGCAAAAAATTCACTGTTAATAACTCATTCTCAAATTGCCCCCCTTGAAAATCAAATTGCCTCCCTGTGGGGCATATGCCCCAGGTTGGGAACCACTGCTCTAGAACCGGAGGATAAACTTGGGCATCCCTTGGCTTCTGAAGGTGCTAAACTAGCAACCCTATTCATGGCATTGCTGGGTAAAGATCGTTCAATTGTGCTATCCTACTGGAAGATTTGGCAGGATTTTCAGTGAAGATTTGGCAGGATTTTCAGGGACTGGAATTTTGGCAAGAGTTGTCTCTTGTTCAGCTCTGTCCCCTAGCAAGTGCTTGACACAGTGTGACACTCTTTTTTTTTTTTTTTTTTGTAAACAAAACAAAACAAAAAAATGAATGAATTTGAATCAGAGCTTTAGGGGAGGGCCAACCTTCCTTCCTTAGCCCAGGCTACAAGTCTGATTCCCCATGTGGTTCACCCATGTCCCTCTCTGCTCCTCATCTCCTACCAGACTGACACCCTCTGCTGATTAGAACTTTGACCTAGAAATGAGAGGAATGGAGGAAATGTAGGATAAAAGGCATGCTAAGAAGAGAGGGGTGGATAGTAAAATCCAAAATGCTACAAATAAAATTAATCCATTTGCTCCCCGATCTCCCAGAAAAAAAATGCAATTTCCCCTCAATTCTAGCTCTTTTGAACACTTTCCAGAAAAAAAGGAAAAAGAAATGAGAAATGGAGTTGGTTGTTGTCATTTCAAATACAGATGGGCACGTACATTTAGCCTTTATGGCCAGATGACTTCCACTTCCAATGCTCTATATTTATTGGCTTTGACTTATTGGTAGAACATCCTGGGGCCTGAAGTCCTCCTTCCCTCCGAGCAGAGACACCATCAGCAGCCCTTTCTCCACTCAGCCCATGAATAATAATGCGCATGATGATGGCCGTGTTATTATTATCATTTGGTATTTGGCCAACATCTTTCCCCGAAGTACTTAAAGCACTTTATAGGCATTGCCTTATTATTCCTCACAATACCTCCCCGGAGAGTGGGCGAGAACAGAGATTTGATTTCTATTTCACTGATAGGGAGGAGAGGCTGAGACCCAGAGCAGTGAAGGGGCTGCTCCAGGTCACCTGGAGAAACTGGGCTGAGGTTAGGAGGAGGAGAAGCGAGGGCTTGTAATGGCTGTTTAAGGGCGCCTTCCCACCCGCCCCAGGGGAGAATGAATCATTAGCTCATTCACTGAGTTGGAAGTGTAATTGGACATTAAAAGGGAAATGTTGGCCCTGGCACATTCTAAAGTGAGGTGCTGGAACAAGACACAAACATTTCCAAAGTAGGTGGCTGAGAACCCCCCCGCTCACCTCGAGGGTACAAAAGGGCCATTAGCTAGAGATGAGAGGATTTTTGAAGAGGATTTCTTTACCCCAAGGGGAGAGGTGGGGGCTGAACTTTACCCTAAGCCCAAGGAAAAGGAGACCAGAGAGCTTAAAAGGAGTCCTTTGCTGCTCCTGGTGTACAGTGGACAGGTGTAGGCTGTGTCCGAGAACTCTAAGGAGCATGAGATTGGCTGGAGTGACCTCTGAGGCTGAAGGAGAGGTTGAAACTTGGGCAATAATTGCTCTCCCGGAGTTTAATGAAGCAAAGAATCCGAGTGTTTCTTTCCCATGACCAGGTATGACTATGTGTAAGAGAACGTCAGTGTGGGGCCACCTTAGATTCTGCCCGAAAGAACCAGCAGGGGAGGCAAGGGGACCTCGGTGGGAAAAAACTGGAAGTAAAATCTAAGATACTGAGAGACTATGGGTGGAGACGTGAGCAATTAGAACAGGAATTCATTCATTCGTGTCAAGGAGACTGAAGACCCTCTATATTTATGGGGGTCTCCAAAGAACCCAAGGAGAGAAAGAGTCAACCTTCGACTTCTGCCAAGTCTAACATTAGAACAGTGAGTGAGAATGTTACCGTTCCTGTTACCCCTGCTTCCTCAGCCTGCCGGCCCTGCTAGGGATGGGGGTGGAGAATTAGCAATCCGTACAGAAGCCAATTAAACCCCATTTTCCCAACTTCAAGTCTAAGGGGGAAGGTACTGACAAAGCACTTTTATATAAGTAGTCTCATTTAAAGTTCTCAGTTGCCCTAGAACAGCGGTTCTCAACCTGTGGGTCGAGACCCCTTTGGGGGTGGAATGACCCTTTCACAGGGGTCGCCTAAGACTATTGGAAAACACCTGTTTCCCATGGTCTTAGGAACCAACAGACTGCTCCTCAGTGTAGCAAAGTGTAGCAATGTAGTTTACTGTTGTCATATGAAGACTGTTACCCATGCTACACCACGATTCAAGACAAAATTTCATTTATTTGTAATTAAAAATAAATATTTCACAGTATATAATTACATATTGTTTTTGTGATTAATCACTATGCTTTCATTACGTTCAATTTCTAACAATGAAAATACATCCTGCATATCAGATATTTACATTACAGTTCATAATAGTAGCAAAATTACAGTTATAAAGTAGCAATGGAAATAATTTTATGGCTGGGGGTCACCACAACATGAGGAGTTGTATTAAAGGGTCGCGACATTAGGAAGGTTAAGAACCACTGCCTAGGACATAGATTTTCCCTTTCTTTTCAGACTGAGGAAAAAAGCATGGGGATGTAAAATAAACTTGCCTGTAGGCACACAGCTAGTTAAATGGTGAAGCTAGAATTTTCCCCAGCAGGTTTGACTCCAAAAAGCTTGCTTCCAGGCCAGGATTTCCCCAGCTTCAGAATCATGCTATTTGGTGTGGCTTCAATGCCCAAAGCTCCTCCCAGTCACAGTGACACCTATTTAAAGTTCTGCCCTCTGCATGTCTACATCACAATTTGAAACCAACCCAAATTGAATACCCTGAGCTCAGAACAGTGTCTTGGTACATAGCTGACACTCCATAGGTAGCTATTAATTGGCTGATAACATTTATACAAATGTCAACCCAGCATCTACCAATTACTAGCTGTGTGATCTTAGGTAAATTATTTATCTCTCTCTGTCTCAGTTTATTCATCTGTGAAATGGATTAATAATGCTTCTGGAGGGCAGCGTTGAGGCTTGAATAAGCCTATCATCACTCTCCAAACCTTCAATAATTATTTGTTGACTGAATCACTAAATCACACGCTGCCTTGTGTTGTTCCTTATTCACACTTTTAAGCCTTGTATTTCCCATCAGATTAGAGATTCCATACCGGTGGGGGTCAGCTTCCATCCTCTGTACAAGGAAGCGTTAGGCAGATAGTGCTGGAGGGATAGTAGTGTCTGTTTGACATTGTCTGTGCCATGGAACACTGAGTGGTCTGGAAACTTTCTTATTGATGTAAAGAAGTATATAGTGGGGCGGGGGCGGGGGGCAGGATGAGGGGAGCACATTTCAGGGAAGTGAAGTAAGGGCATGTGGCTAACACAGGGACTCAAATTAAGTTGTTGGATGATTAAAAATATATGTACGAGACAGCCCGTATCCTAAGTGGGTTATATAGAATCCCATTGAGTCCTCACACAACCCCATGAAGCAGACCCTCTTAGTGCATCATTTTGGTGTTATTTTTTGGTTTGAGGAAATTGAGGCCTAAGTAACTTACCCTAGCTCACACCACTATCGTGGGGATGATGGTATCCAAACCCATTTACCTTTACTGGACCCAGGAAGTCTCCCTTTAGTGATTGCTACTTCCCATCTCCCTTACACACAGTTCCAGTGCTAACCTGTGTGTGAGGTTCATTGTTTACGTGTCTTACCGATTATTTCGTAAGCATTGTGAGTTCAGAAACCATGTCCTCATCTTGGTGTCTTTCCAGGGCCTTGCTCAGAGCACGTGCTTAATGCTTATTAAATAGCCCGTTGTCCAAATCTACAGCCAAAATATGTACCAAACCTGTCTGCTGCTCTCCGCTGCACTGCAATGCCAGTCCACGGGGCTCACATCTCCCACGCGACACTGAACCAGCTTCCGACTCTCTCTGCTCCCGTCGTTGGCCCCTCCAATCCCCACACTGCCGTTGCATGATCTTTTTATTCCATTTATAATGGAAATAATAATTTGAAAATATTAAACCATTGGGTCTCGAGCAGCTCTTCTGCCATTGCAGCCTCTGGTAAGAGAGAGTGGTGATGTCAGTCCTGGAGGAAGGAAAGGTGATGCAGGGTGCTGACACCAGAGGACTCTGGGAGCTGACCCTTTGCACTCCAGGGCGCGGGGGAGGGTTAGGAGTCAAATGCGGTGAAGCATGGGGCCATGTTGCCCCTGTGAAGTCAGTTGAGGAGAGACCATTACCTGGCTTTCTGATTGGTTCAGACTCTGGGAGGAGTCTGCCTTATAGCATGCCATCCGGGCCAGTGTAGACTAGCTACCTCAGGGTGAAACTGATGGCGTGACATGAGTCAAGTTAAATCACACAAAAACTCTGGTCTGGAAAGTATCCAGAATTTCGCCAGAGCTCTGTGGAGGGATGTAGCAGAGCTCTTCAGAAAGCTTTGTGACCATGGAAAAGCTGAGGACCCCAAGGCTGGCCCCCAAGCCCAGGGTTGAATGGGAGTTAAGGGCAGGCTGCAGGTGTGTGGCCCCAGCAAAGATCAGGGGGCCAATCAGTGGGGCTGGGTGTTGGAGGCTGGGGACACCACTAGGGAGAAAACAGGCAGCGCACCGGTTACAGCTTCCTGCAGCAGGGAAGTAATGAGAAAAGAGCAAGGGCCCGCTCCTGTTGTGGGGGCTGGAAAGGACTCTGCCACCCTCACGGGGACACACATGTAGGGCTCAGGGCCTCCGCTGGCCACCGCAAGGCCAGCTTCCCCTTCCCCACAGGCCATCATGCGGAGGAGAAGGACCAATTCCTTCTGACATTTTCTGCGACTGAAACACAAACATTGAAAAGTCACGTTTTTGCTAGACTTAGGGACAGTGGAGACTGGACTCATGCGACAAAGCAGAGCCTACACTTCCTTTACACAGCTGAGTGCACTGAGTCAGGTTTCCACTTGCGGGTAATTCCCATGCCTACAAGGCTCAGCATCATCCGGGCCAGGTCACGTTCCCCCAACTCATCGCCGACCTTGCATCAGTTCTCAGAACACGAGACCCTCTCTTTCCAGCTGCTGTAGGTGTTGGGGGCCACTGGTTCACATACTTATATTCTTGGAAGGTCTAGCCCTGTCTGCAGAAAACGTCTCGGATACCTAGGAGGTTACACCCCATCCCAGTGGTGGGTATCGGCTGACAGTGAGGCGGGCATACCAGCCCGGCCCTGTATCTGAGCCGGCCACCTCTGAGAGGCAGTGTATCCTGCGGAGCTCCCAGTGGGTCAGGTCTAGGCAGGCTCTCTCCAAACCCCGTCCTTGCCCAGCTCCTCCTCCTGCCCTGTCTTCCTTCTCTCCCTCTTCTGTGGCCCCGCCCAAGTACAGGTTTCTTCTGGGGGCAATTGAGGAATAAATCACCTGCAGGATAAATCCCACCTCAGCCTCTGTGTGTGGAGAACTGACCTAAGACAAGCCTCACCCACAGACGCCCGTGTTGGGCATGGGGGATGGGGGAGAGGAAACGGAGAAGAGAACAGAAGCTGCCACTGAGGTGGGGACCCCAGCAGTGCCACCTCCCTCTCCCCGCTCCTTCCCTCCTGGATTCGGCACGCAGGTGCCACCGATGTGCCACTCAGAACCCCATCCATTACTGAAGTGGCTCCGGAAGGAGGGCACGTAAACGAAGATGAAAGATTCCAATGGAAGGCAGACAGGTCCCACTGCGCGGGGAGGACCTGAGCTATCATGTCTGGGAAAAAAGCATTTTAGCTTCCTGCCGTGAGAAAGCTCCGAACGCTTTGGCGGCTAGAGAAGCTGTTCTGACAAAGACCGGAGAGAGCAGGCGGGGCTGGCGGGCCTTTTTCCTCCCCCACTCACCCCGTTTCTGCTGATCAAGAGGCAGGGGCTGTAAACCTGCCAGCGAGGGGCTGAGATGATCGCAGCCCTCATCTCATCCTCCCTGGTGCTTTTAGGAGAGGCAAAGGAGGGGGAAGCCAGCCAGACTCCAACTGTTAGGAAGGAGGCAGCCTCCAGAAGTGGGGGGACCTGGCCAGAGGGAGCCTAGCCCTGGTCCTCAGACGGGATAGAAACACTTGCGGGAGACGTGTGGGAGATGAGATGTCAGGCCCTCTTGCCTCCTCCTCAGAGTATGCCAGGCACTTGCAGGTAAAGAATGAAGGGAACACACTTAAATCAAGAATAAAACCAAAGCAGGAACGCTGTTAGAGTGCTTTCTATCGGAAACAACTCTCCCCTCTGTCTTTTCAGGTCTAAATGCCAAGCAATGACAAGTATTTATTAAGAACTTTCAATGATGCAGACACTGGAATACATCCCAGCCCCAAACCGAGAAATGCTCAGATGTGGATTCAAACCAGCCCGGGAATCCAGGCGTGCCAAGGCCAGGACCTTGGGTCACCTGTGTGGGTGGTGGTGGTGGGGGTTCAAATTTGTGATTCGGGCTCGATTGGGAAGCTGGGGAGATTGCAAACTTCTTGAGAGCTGGGGGCTTGGTCTGCCTTGTTCCTCACTGTCTCTCCGGTGTTCGCAATAGTGGCCTAGCAGGGGCTCACTCAGTGGAGGTTCCTGGGACGAAAGAATCAATGGGCAGCTAAGTGTGCTGACTTCAGATTCAGTGGACAATCCAGTCCCTTTTCTTTTTCTTGGGCGAGGTGATTTGAACCTTCTGAGCTTTAGAATCCCCAACTATAAAGCGAGAGAGAAAAATAGCATCTGCCTCCCATGTTTGTGCTGAGGTTCGCACAAGCGATGATGTAAGCTCAGTGATTGGCCGAGAGCAAGTCCTGACTAACGGCAGGCACCGTCATTAGTAAGATTTGTACGTTTCTTGTGGTAAATGAACAATAAAGCCAGAATTTTATGGCAATAAAACCCCAAATCCAAGGAGACCTGCGAATAAAAGAAAAACCACAACAGGGAAGCGGAATCCCAGTTTTCCTGACCAATTATTTAAAAAGTGTCAGGGGGCAGGGGGAATAAAGGCCCTCCTTAGTTGTCAAGAAACCCAAAATTGTAATTTTGAAATAAAGGACTCAGTAATGTATTACAAAACCCAATGTATCTATTTCAAAAGACTCCAAATTAAGTGATCATAAAAAGATCTTTGAGAAATACGATAAAGGGAAGAAAGCAAGTCTTCTAATTAGGTATTGTGTGAATTACATCTAATTCAAATCCAAATTTAATATAAATGTATTCACTTGTAGGAAAAACCTAACGATGATTTAAAAGCATCCCATCCAGCTTTGATTTCTAAATGAAATGCTTATCCCCTGCACGCAGATTTGATGTGATATGTCTAAGAGAGCCTATGAATATTCATAGCCAGCATGCCATCTCCTTGTCCACATCCATATAACACACTTCCTACCCAGGCTGAGAGATGCACCCTTTCCCCTCTGGAAAGAAACACCATGAAAGCGGAATTGAAAAATGGAAAAGCCAGCCGCCCCTTACATGAAAGTTGCAGCATCCAGAGGGGCTGCCAGTCTAACAAATGGTTTGTTTCACTGGTTCGGGATGACGAGGCTGACAAGCCGACATGACACTTAAAAAGGAAACCTGCCGAGGAGGCCGCGATGCCCGGGGCTCCGGCTGCCTCCGGGCCTCCGTCAGGCAGGACCAAAGTCTCCGAAGCCCCCCACGCTCTGCTGGAAGCAAAGGCACGATTCGCTGACCGGTGTCCGTCAGAGATCCTGCCTAACGACTAATCACCGCAGGCAATTCTGATCCTGGGACCTGGGAGGTTCTTTTCCACTTCGTGCTGCGTCTGGCTGCTCCATCTCAGAGGACCGCCAGGTGAAGACATCTCAAATGAGAGTTCGGGATCTTGAGCAAGGATGCACACATTCACAGGTGTACTTCATTTTACTCCCCGGCTGTGGGCCTCAAAAATAGCTCAGGTGGCCCTGACGGTGTGGTTCAGGTGCTCGGGCAATCTCCCGTCCACTAGAAATTGTTGGTTGATTCCCACCCAGTCAGAGCTCATGTCTGGGTTTCGGGCTCCACTGCCAGTAGAGGGCGTGCGGGAGGCAGCTGATTGATGGTTCTCTTTTATCGATGTTTCTCTCTCTCTCCCTCTCCCTTCATCTTTCTCTCTCTCTAAAATCAATAAAAAATATATTTTAAAGTAATAGCTTATGTATTAAAAGTTGCATACCGTTTTCCAGGTACTATACAGCAACAGAATCAACAGCCAATTCTGCTGTAACATGCTTTTGGAAAGCTCCTTTCTCTTCTACAAGTATGGGGTGGAGTCTAGCAAACAAGGAGCACTGGGCAAATACTAGGGAGCAGTTTAGCAATGAAGTGCATGGCCTTTGGAGTCAGACATGGTACGCTGGAGTTCAGGTTCTACTGTGAAGTTGAGTAGCATTGTTTATCCTCACTAAGCCTCTGAATAGCGGCATCTTCATCCCTCTATTGGGGAAAATAGCATCTGCCCTATAAAGGAATTGAGAGAATGGAATGAGCAAGGGCACAGTGATACAGGAAGCCCTGGCTAAATGTTAGCACTGGATATCGCCGATGTCCTTTGGAATGGGAGAGACGCCCTGCAGATCCAGGCTGAACCAAACTGACTAACAGAGAACTGAAGAGGGAGACCCTCCAGGGAGATATGACTGCTCCTTCCCAGCCCAGCCTTTGCTTGAACCTCTATGATGGGGAATATGGACTCAGGATGGATTGCTTTGCATGTTAAAGGTATACACACAGGCAAGTTGTTTGCTATTCCTAAGAATTAGCTACCGCTGGGCCAGCCTTTCCCCAGGTCCACAAGGCTTCAAGATGTCAAAGCATCATAAAAAAATGGAAAATTAAAAACATGATTAATACAGTACTGCTTGGCAAAAAGCCACAGATATCGACTGCAAAGACCAACGTCTAACCTAGGGATGTCATTCATTTAGCCGCTCATTTATTCACTCGTTTATTTATGTACTCAGTATTTGTTGAGTATCTCTAACTGCCAGGGACACAGATGTGAACAACCAGGAATGGTTCTTGTCCTGATAACTACAGCCATTGATCCGATCATTAGCATTCTTAAGAATGCTCCATCCAGTCCTTCCAGGACTCTATCCCATATGATATGGGACCAGTAATTCATTTATAAAGGCTTTAATTCACTTATTTATTTTATATTCTGGTGAGATATTTGGCCTAGAAGTATATTCTGGGCCTCTGGAGGAAAGATTGGATACTTATAAATAAAAATCAGGACATTATGGCATTTTGGAGATTACAAAATGCTTTATTATTCTCATTTATTCCTCACACTATGCCCAATTTGAGATTGTTATCATCTCACTTTACAACTGGGGAAGCTGAGGTAAAAGAGGGGAAGTGATTTATCTGAGGATTTATAATCAGCAGGTGGCCAAGCTTCGTTCTCTTTCCTCTTTACTGGAACTTTCCAAACTGTGGGATCCCAGCAGTAGCACAGAATAGACATCCCAATAAATGACCTCACAGTGAGAAGTTTTTTCCATTTCATTTCTCCTTCAATCCTTTCATTCTCTTAAGTATATCTTTAACACCTTTTGCTTGCTAATCTCTCTCTCTCTCTCTCTCTCTCTCTCTCTCTCTCTCTCTCTCTCCCTGCCTCCCCTTCCCCCTCTTCTTTTCTC
This sequence comes from Lasiurus borealis, assembly GCA_004026805.1. Classification (NCBI taxonomy): domain Eukaryota; kingdom Metazoa; phylum Chordata; class Mammalia; order Chiroptera; family Vespertilionidae; genus Lasiurus; species Lasiurus borealis. Next base: position 18,013 of record PVJN01026160.1, read on the forward strand.
TCTCTCTTAACCAAGGAAGTACAGGCCTCAGTCTAAGAACCTTTGGCAGGTAAATTCAATCTAGAATCTAATAACATTGTTTTGCTTTACTATGACAAATGGTATTGTTTTTTTCCCACTCATGCTTGAGATATTAAGTCTACTTTTGAAATAAATTTATTTTTGAAGTAAAAAGTATTGCTTTAGCCAAAACCAGTTTGGCTCAATGGATGAAGCGTCGGCCTGTGGACTGAAAGGTCCCAGGTTCAATTCCGGTCAAGGGCATGTACCTTGGTTGTGGGCACATCACCAGTGGGGGATGTGCAGGAGGCAGCTGATTGATGTTTCTTTCTCATTGATTTCTAACTCTCTATCCTTCTCCCTTCCTCTCTGTAAAAAAAAATTAATAAAATATATATATTTTAAAAAGTGTTGCTTTAGAGCAAGCACTAAATAAGTAATAATATAGGTGGTTGTTGGTATGTGCAAATCATGAAAACAGTACGCAAATGACTGTAACCTAGGAGCACTGTGGAGACCACACAAGGAGGAAGAGACTTCTGGAAGGGGCTGAAGGTTCCTCTCCTCTCTTGCCCAGGGAGGACTAAGTCTAGGTCAGATCTGTGCAAGTAGATGATGTGGTCATGAGCCTGTCAGATAGCAGTTCTCAAGTCAGAGTCCAAGACTGAGGCCAGCCCAACACGTTGTTTCAAAATCCTTTGTCAGAGAAATAGAAGGTCAATGTGTATGTCAGTGCAAGAATGCCAACTGTTATTTCTTAGGTAAGAATGACCTTTATTCTAGAATTATTTTCTGTGTGTTTGTTTTTTGGTATGAGTGCATGGATGCTAAAGTGCTCACTCTTTAAGGTGAGGGTATTAAGAGTACAAATTGGTAGTTACAAAAGAGTCATAGGGATGTAGAGTACAGCATAGGAAATATAATCAATAATCTATATATACAAAAGTCTAAGCAACCAAACAACCAAACAGTTGACAAGATGCTATGATGCTCACTGACCACCAGAGGATAGATGCTCAATGCACAGGATCGAGCTCCTTCCTGTCTGGATTGGGTCTGCAGGGATTGGGCAGAAACTGGCTATCCGACATGCCCCAAAGGGTCCCAGATTACCAGAGAGCACCGGGCCTCTAGTCCTATCTAATAAAAGAGTAATATGCAAATTGACCATAACTCAGCTAACTCACAAGCCATGCCCACCAGCGACACTCACTAGCCAATCAGAGTGAGTATGCAAATTAACCCAATCAAAATGGCTACAGCCGAAGAGAACACAGGAGAGAGGCCTGGGTTGCCCCTGGCTATTGAAGAAGCCAAGCTTTCCACAAAGCCTGGCAGGTAGAGGATAAGGCAACAGAGTTTCAATGGCTGTGCAAGCAGAAGGCTTGACCCTGCTCCAGGCTACAAAGTTTCAATTGTAGAAGATAAATAAATCCCAGATACCAGGGCCTCTGCTTGGGTTGCTGAGGGATGTGGCTGGCCTGCAAACTGCCACAGGCCTCTCTCCCAGGCCACCCCACACCCCAAGGGAACCCCCACTCTGATCCAGGACAGCCTTTAGGGCAAACCAGCTGGTCCCTACCCATGCACCAGGCCTCTATCCTAAAAAAAAGAGTAATATGCAGATTGACCATCACTCCAACACATAAGATGACTACCCCCATGTGGACACAAGATCCTGCCCCTATGTGGACACAAGATGGTCATCACAAGATGGCCAGCAGGGGAGGGCAGTTGGCAGGGACCAGGCCAGCAGAGGAGGGAAGTTGGGGTGACTGGGCCTGCAGGGAAGGACAGTTGGGGTGACCAAGCCCACAGGGGAAGGCAGTTAGGGGCAAACAGGCTGGCAGGAGAGCAGTTAGGCATCAATCAGGCTGGCAGGGGAGTGGTTAGAGGGTGATCAAGCTGGTGACCAGAAGCGGTTAGGGGCCAGCAACTGGATCATGAGAGGGATGTCTGACTGCCCTCAAGGGGTCCCAGATTGGAGAGGGAGCAGGCTGGGCTGAAGAACCCCCCCCCCCCTGCATGAATTTCATGCACCAGACCTCTAGTATTATAGTAAGTATGTATGGTGCCAGGTGAGGTACAGGAAATATTGGGGGGAACACTTGTATCTGCTGTGCACCTGAAACCAATACAAAATGTTACTGAAAGTAAACTGTTAATGAAAATAAATAAATAAATGACGTCTCATTTTTTAGGGATTACTTGATGGGAGTAGATGGCCATTGTTTATTGTTTATTGGGTTATTCTAATATCTTTATTTGGCAAAACAAATATCTTGCAATCTTAACAACCCCCTCTTCTCTTTCTTTCTCAATATCACCGAACCTCTGTTCTGGAAGATTTCAATGGCAGGAAACAGCTCGCCTTCTATTGTTAAGAGGAAAAAGGTATTGGTAAACCCAGCGTTATAATGTGGTTACCAGCAATGCAAAGCAGCAAGCCATAAATCCTTCCTGAACCAGCCCTGCTGTTTATCATCGATGAGATCCTTCTTTCTCTCGAGTGTAACTAAATAAAGACAGGAGATTAGTGAAATAAGATAGCTGTTAAATTAAAGAGGAAAAAAGTTCAAGTTTCAAGGAGGTTGTCACGAAAACAAGAAATATACAACCCCCCAAACTCCTAGGCCAATGTGTAGCTCTCAGTGCTTCATAGACCATCTCACTTGAGCTGGGTGAGCTGACAGCCCTTTACAAATGACAGCCCCACCCTCTCCAGACTCTGACCACGGAAATGTAGACTGGTATGAACAAGCTAACTCTTGGACCTAACAATTCCTTTCCCACTCATTTGCCCAAGAAAATTTCATCACTGGGCACAAATAATTCATTATAAGGATGCTCATCAAGAACAGCGCTTACTGTAGTGCAAAACTAGATACCACTTAAATATCCAAGAGATTGGGTAAATCATGGCACGTTGCTACTCTAGAATATGATGCAAATACATTTAACATGCTGTAAAGAATCACTCAGTGCAGATTCAGTGTGAAATGAGAAAAGCAAAAGAGTGAAACATCCAGAACACTGGGCACAGAATAAACGGGTTTTGATGGAAAAGGCTGGTAGACTACATCTGGATGGGGATGTCTCTGGCTTCTTTTAGTGCAAAGACACTTTCTACAAATGTTCACAGTGAGAATATACTTCTTCTACTTTAAGGGAAAAAAAAAGTGATTTTTCTAAATCAGGCTCCATTTAACCTGTTAAAATGGGTCGGTGCAGAAGCTCGCAGATGTGTATTTGTGGACCTGCGTTTTGCATGGCGGAAGTGCATCCCCTGGAACCAAAGAAAGACACGAAACCTCTCTGCAAACTCTTTGTAGATTCCCATCTGTGACTTCATACATATTTGATGCAGTGGCCAGTCAACATCCCTGCATTAGTGGAACTTCTGCCCAGGAGCCACTGCACAGCTCTCAGCCACAAGACGGGAGCAAGTTAAAAAGCGCATATTCATTAGTCACTTCAAAGGCCTTGGTTTTATGAGCTGGCAGTTTTGCAGGCTGGATCCTTGGCTCCGCTGTCTGCTGCACGACCACCAGCAAACATACTACTGCGAGGAGAGCCTGCTTCTTCCCTTCACCATGTTGTCTTTCCTTTGTGCTCACAGCCCTGGAGGCAAATGCAGCAGGTCTCACCCCCTCCCTTCCCGTTGGTTAAACAGCTGTGAACCTTGAGTTTAGGTCCTGCCCAGTAACTTCAATACCAAACACCTAGAGTCTGGTCCCCCGCGGATGCAGTTTGTAAAATGGGGTGGAACAAGTATTCTCTCTATCCCTTCATGGTGACAATTGCTAATGAAAAAGTCAGTTGCTAGGGACAACATGGAGCAGGGCAGAGAAGGGACCTGAAATGAGCTGACATTAAACCCACCCACCGGGGCTCTTGGAAAGGCCTGAGCAAACCCATTGCTCAGACTTTAGTGTAGGTGTCATCTCTTCCTGGAAGCCTTCCAGGATCCATCTCCACTGTCCCAGGCTGGTGCCCCTCCTCTGAGCTTCCGTGACTTCTGCGCTTTCCCTGCGAGAGCCCGGAGGCTGTCTTACAGCCACCCGCTTGCTTGCATCTCTCCCCACCAACCTGAGCTGCAGGAAGCCCGCCCTGCCCACCACTGCCCAGGATTGTACCTGGCACGTATTTATTGAATAGAGTTTCTCTTAAAATTACTGCTGCAGAGGTCTTAGGCCATCAAATTAGAGAGTTTCTTCCATCCATTGCTTGATGCCCTACCACTTCTAGCACCCCAAGCAAGCAGTTGTTCGTCAGCTTACACACTTCTAGTGACAGGGAGTTCACCTCCCTTCAAAATAGTCAGGGCTGCCCTAATGGGTTTGGCTCAATGGAAAGAGCGTCAGCCTGCGAACTGAAGGGCCCCAGGTTCGATTCCAGTCAAGGGCATGTACCTTGGTTGCAGGCACATCCCCAGTAGGAGGTATGTAGGAAGCAGCTGATTGCTGTTTCTCTCTCATCAATGTTTCTAATTCTCTATCCCTCTCCCTTCCTCTCTGTAAAAAAATCAATAAAAGATATTAAAAACAAATAAAAACAACAGTCAGGGCCTTGATCTCCCCTGAGGGTCAATAACCCCACCAAGGTGGCCCTGATAGCAGTTTAAGGCACTCCCTTGAACATCAGAGGACCAGTCCTTAAACTCTAAGGGGAACATGGAATCTCTGTGACAGCATCATTCTTATTTGAAGAAATGGAGGGAAAATACAAGGTGTCCCCCCAAAAATGTATTTGCATTTTTTTCTGATAGCTCAATTGATGTTTCTTTTTCAGATTTAACCCATTAGAATGAATGATTATTCAAGTGTGTATACCTCTTGTGGACACGTGTACTTAAGAGAGAGAAAGAGAAAGAGAGAGAAGTATATTCATGATGTTAAAGAAATAGCACGACTTGAAAAAAAAAATAGATCAGAATGTTTTTGGTCCAGAAAAAAACTTCATTAGTAAAGAACAAAAAGTTAGCAGTGTTTCATCTGACCTATTCAAGTTGTAGATTTGCTAAGACTACTTTTGTTCCTTATTTTCATTGTTCCACTCAGTAACTATAGCCGCATTAAACAAAGAATTTTAATGCCTATTGGTGAGTTGTATATCAGTTACATTTAGCAGAAGTGTGCTTACTTTCATTGTCTACAATTTTAAAATAAATTGAAGATCACCCCCTTGCATATGTTCTATTTCTTTTTTCAACCCTCACCTTGCTGAGGTCCATTTTAATATTTTGTGGTTCTGTCCCAATCTCAACTTGTTCTCATTCCCAATAACCTTTAGAATTAAAAGATAAAATGTAACCGCATCCCCAAAGTTCCAAGTTTGCATATTCTTCACTAAAACTGTAATTAAAGTAAATGTTAAAAGCAGTGAAAAATTAGCCCGTCTGGTGTGGCTCAGTAGTTGAATGTTGACCTATGAACTAGGAGGTCACGGTTTGATTCCCAATCAGAGCACATGCCCTGGTTGCAGGCTCTCAACCCCCAGTATGGGGTGTGCAGGAGGCAACTGATCAATGATTCCCCCTTATCATTGATGCTTCTATCTCTCTCTTTCTCTCTTTTTCTCTTCCTGAAATTAATAAAAATATTTAAAAATATATTGAAAAATTAAAATTATTTTTTCCACATAGTCTCAAAAATTGTTTTTATCATGAAATATTAAAAATATCTATTAAAATTGAAGAGCAAAATAGACATAAAAATGAATGAATGTTAAAACTGAAACAAAAATATTCAAATAAAGCTGAGTTAGTTTTAAAATTTTTGTTGTTAATCCTACCCAAGAGTATTTTTTCCATTGATTTTTTTTTTTTTAGAGAGAGTGGAGGAGAGAGAGGGAAGCAAGAGAGAGAGAAACACAGATGTGAGAGAGACACATCACTTGGTTGCCTCCAGCACATGCTTCAGCCAGGACCCGGGATTAAATCTGTAAACCAGTTACCTGCTCTTGACTGGGAATCTAATATATGATGGTGTGGGGATCAATGCTCTAACCACTGTGCTCACCAACCAGGGCTAGTTTTTAAATTTAATTATACTTTATAAAATAGTTTTATATGCATAAAATGGTTTGCAATTCTTGCATTGAGTGTTCATTCATTGCTAGTGGAAAAATTGATAGTAGGCCTCATGCTTCAAACATGCTATGTCTAACTTTAGCTGCTTTGGCTCAGTGGGTAGAGCATTGGACTGTGGACTGAAGGGTTCTGGGTTTGATTCTGGTCAAAGGCACATGCCTGGGTTGTGGACTCAATTCCCAGTAGCAGGTGTGCAGGAGGCAGCTGATCAATAATTTTCTCTCATCATTGATGTTTCTACCTTTCTCCTCTCTCCCTTCCTTTATGAAATCCCTAAGAATTTATATATTTTAAAAAGCATACTATGTCTGGACTATGTACAAAAATATTATTTAATACTAGAGGCCTGGTGCACAAAATTTGTCCTTCAACTCAGCCTGCTCCCTCTCTAATCTGGGATCCCGTGAGGGATGTCCAACTGCCTGTTTAGGCCTGATGCAGGTAGGATTGGGCCTAAATGGGCAATTGGACATCCCTCTCACAATCCAGGACTGCTGGCTTCCAACTGCTTGCCTGCCTGCCTTCCTGATTGCCCCTAACCACTTCTGCCTGCCAGCCTGATTGATGCCTAACTGCTCCCATGCCAGCCTGTTTGCCCCTAACTGCCTTCCCCTGTGGGCCTGGTCACCTCCAACTGCCCTCCCCTGCAGGCCTGGTCCCTCCCAACTGCCCTCCCTCCCCTGTTGGCCATCTTGTGGTGGCCATCTTATGTCCACATGGGGGGCAGGATCTTGTGACCACATGAGGGCAGTCATCTGTGTCTTGGAGTGATGGTCAATCTGCATATTACTCTTTTATTAGATAGGATAGAGGCCTGGTGCATGCGTGGGGGCGAGCTGATTTTCCCTGAAGGCTGTCCTGGATCAGGGTAGGTGTTCCCTTGGGGCATAGGGCAGCCTGGGGGAGGGACCTGTGGTGGTTTACAGACTGACCACGCCCCCTGGCAACCCAAGCAGAGGCCCTGGTATCTGGGATTTATTTATCTTCTACAATTGAAACTTTGTAGCCTGGAGCAGAGTCAAGCCTTCTGCTTGCACAGCCATTGAAACTCTGTTGCCTTAAGCTCCCACCAGGGTGTGCAGAAAGCTTGGCTTCCACCATCCCCAAGGGCAACCCAAGCCTCCCTCCTGCTCTCTCTAAGGCTGTAGCCATGGTGGTTGGGTTAATTTGCATACTCGTTCTGATCATCCGGTGGGCGTGGCTGGTGGGTGTAGCAGAGGTACTAGTCAATTTGCACACTCTTTTATTAGATAGGATTGGAAAATGTCCTTTGACTGCCCGTGTAACTTCTGCAAATACTGCAGTACTCTGTGAATACTTATAGGTCCACAAACTAGAACTCAAAGAAGACAAGAAAATAGATGCTCAACACTCCTGGGAAATGATACTTTATTATGCAAGAATCTATAGCATTCATGACATTTGAGAGGAAGGATTTGACAAGTTAATTAATTTGTTGTTTCTCTTACCTAAATGCTTACACAGCTCAAATTCTCCTCACACTCCTAAGCGGTGTCCTCCCATGAGGTTAGCAGCAAGACAGCCAGAATTCTTGATCACATGTCGATAAAGTCACCTTTTGTTTGCAGGGTGGAGGAGGAGGTGAGGAGAAGCATTTCTGAGGGGTGTTAGTGACCATTGTAGATGTCTAGGGTTATGGCTGCTCCGTGTTAGCAATGGGTGCCTGAGCCCAGAGGTTCTTGTATTAATTTACATTTTCATTGTGTTAAATGGGATACAACTCAACGGTTAAAAATAAACAGATTACTGCCCTGGCCGATATGTCTCAATTGGTTGAGTGTAGCCCCATGCACTGAGAGGTTGCTGGTTTGATTCCCAGTCAGGAAACATGCCCAGGCAGGTGTGCAGGAGGCCGCTCGTTGATTTGCAAATAATTCAGTCAAGAATAGCCCCACATATATGGAAACATGTACAATGAACATGTAACTACATGTTAACAAGTGGTGAATCTAGCTGAATAACATTTGAGTGCTCTTTGTATCCTTTCCCCAACTTTCCTGTAGGTTTAAAATATCCTATATGATAAAGAGGTAATATGCAAGTTGACCATCACTCCAACAAATAAGATGGCCGCCCCCATGTGGTCAAAGATGGTCACTCCCATGAGGACACAAGATGGCCAGTAGGGGAGGGCAATTGAGGGGGACCAGGCCTGTAGGGGAGGGCAATTGGGGTCAGCCAAGACTGCAGGGGAAGGCAGTTGGAATGGACCAGACCTGCAGGAGAAGACAGTTAGATGTGACCAGACTGGCAGGGGAGGACAGTTAGGGGCAATCAGGCCAGCAAGGGAGCAGTTAACTATCGATCAGGCTGGCAGGGGAACAGTTAAGGGACAATCAGGCAGGCAGGCAGATGAGCAGTTGGGAGCCAGCAGTCCTGGATTGTGAGAGGGATCCCAGATTGGAAAGGGTGCAGGCTGGCCTGAAGGAAACACATTGCCTCCCTCCCCCATCCACTAATTTCGTGCACGGACTGCAGGCAAGTGATGACTCCAAGGCAGTCCATCTGCAGTAGCCAAGCTGGTGACCTAGGACCCGAGTGACCCGGCCTGGAAAGATGAGCTGAGCTATATCGGTCAGGATCCTTTGGCTTCAAGTAGCAGGATACCTGAGTCAACGTAGCCCAAGCCGTAAGGACACCTAATTATCTCATGTAACAAGAAGTCTGAAGGGAAATGGCTGCGGGGTTGGTTAATGCGTCCTCTCCGGGAGTTGCAGCCCTGCTCTGTCCGTTTCTCTGCCATTCGCTTGGCCTTACTTCTCGGCTGCAAAATGGCTGCCACGGCTTCGAGTCTCACCCCGAACAAAACTGAGTGGGAGGGATGGTTGTAGGTTGAGGCAGCCAAGCATGTTTGCCACAGGAGCCAATGAGACTCACTTGCTCCGAAATCTGAGCCAGGAAACCTGGCCCGGGTTTGCTGTGAGCGGTCAGGCCGATGGGAAAAGAGCAACAAGAAGTTGAGTTGAGGCCATGGCACGCCAGCCAGGTGGTACAAGCCGAGGTTAAGGGCAGAAAAACCCTCTAGAGAGGGTAAGGAGGCCCTTTGGTAGAGAAAGGAGAAGGCCTGCATGTGCTGAGGTGGGTGAGCTTCCTTGAGGGCTCGAAACTGCTCCTTCAACTCACTGGATCCCTGGAATTTTCTGTTGTGATTTCAGTTCCGGGCCACAGAGGAGGTACCAGTTAGAATTCACTTGCCAATAGCAGGGAACAGGACTTTCCCTAGCACAAAGAAAGAGATCAGTTATAAATGGACAGGAACGCCTTGAACTACCCAAGGCAGCAAGTTTAGCCTGTCCTTGGGAAGTTCTGGAGCCAGAAGCGGTGAGAACTAGGTGACATGTCTCTGCCTCACCCTCCACGTTCCTCTACAGTTCATTCTTACGGCGTCAGTAAGATGCCACTGCCTCCTGCTCCCGTGTTACCACACATCTGCCCACACCTTCTAAATGTGCGTTAATGTTTGGGCCCCACAGTGAACACATAGTCAGTCTCCCAGTCCTAGTTTCAAATTCCCAGAAGAATTTAAATGAAACAAACAAACAAACAAAAAAACAAACGGCAACAAGAAAAAATTGTCAGAAGAAAGAAGCTGAGAGGCCCAGGTGGGGTCAGATGTCCACCTGTCAGCTAATCAGTACGCAGCACCCAGGGGTGATGCACCCCATATGTCCAACTCCATAGGCTTCAGGCTGAGCACGGCTAGGAGAAAGGGGTCGTGGCCTCAAGGCTGGAAAGTTGCCTCAAAAGGTATCCAGTAGGTTGTTAATTAGTGGTCTTCGAGATTGGGGCTGGGGGCCCTGGCCAAGGTAGCTGGTTAGAGCATAGTCCCCATACACCAACCAGAGTTGCGGGTTTGATCTCAGGGCACATTGCAAGAATCAACCAATGAATGCATAGATAAGTGGAACAACAAATCCATATTTCTCTCCCCTCCTCCTCCCTCTTTCTCCTCTCTCTAAAGTCAATAATTTAAAAAGATTGGGATGGGAAATGTGTCTAAACACATCTTTGGTTGCTACAACTTAGGAAAGGGATGCCACCTGCATCTAGTGGAGAGAAACACCCTAGAAGGCCCCCACACACGGCGAAGACACTTTGAGCACAGAATGTCAGTAGTGCGGAGGCTGAGAAATCCTGTCGGCCTTTTGCTTCTGGTCACTGTTCTTCCGATCACATGGGTCATCTTTACCTACCGAGCACAGACCCAGGCTCGGTAAGTCATGGGACTCAGTAAATCTATCGGTTGGGTGGAGAGTGAGTGTGTGGGTGTGTGGGTGTGTGGGTGCTGGTCGCCCCGGCTCTGTGGGTATTCTCAGGGAGGGAGCCCACTGGCGCAGGTGGCGTTGAAATTCTGCCCTGGGTGGGGGAACTGTGAAACAGAAAGAGAGCGTGGAATAAGCCACAACAGAAAGAGAGCGTGGAATAAGATAGAACCAAAAAACAGAACTATCCACGCACACAACTTGTTCTTGCAAGTGCTGAAAACACCGACAGCTGCCTAGCTGGTGCTTGCCTGCCCCCCCCTTGCCCCCCCTTTCTCATTCCCCAACGCACACCATAAGGGAGACCTGTAAACCCTTAAGTCCCAAGCAGCTGCCAGCTATGGTAGGAGTGTCCTTTTTTCCACACCAACTTGTCAGGCTGGAGGGGGCAGGCTCCAGGCCATTGAGGTTCTTGTCGGCTTAGTCAATACAACATCTGCTTTTATTTTCTAAGGAGCATTGTGAGCCTGAAATATCTCTTTAATTAGAAAGAACATTTAAATATCTGTAAGTGCTTCGGAGCAGAGAAGGCTTCAGGAACAGGAGAGCAGGAGTTTGTCACGCTGGCTCTTTCCCTGAGATTCCTGAGAGACCTGCGCCTGCTCCTTGGCCAAGGGGAGTAAGTTTCCTGGCAGCAGGCCCAGGAGTTAGGTAACTCAGGATCTTTGCTGCCCTCTGCCGATGACAATGGAGATGTGTCTAGACACTGATTGGAGAGAAGGAGAGGGACTTCTCAGGAGGTGGCTTCATCCCTTCATGCAGTTTTCGCATCAGACGTTTACTGAGCTCAGTCTCCATGCAGATGCTGCTCGGCATTCAGTGCCGTGGCGAAAAATACAGACAAGGTCCCTGTTCTCCCGGGGCGGACATTCTAGCAAAGAGACAGACAATGTGTAAGTCAACAAATAAGAAAC
>PVJN01026161.1:0-29298 GCA_004026805.1 Lasiurus borealis
AGGAAAAAAAACGACAGGATATCGAGTTCAAAACCATGTTTATAAGGTTTTTCAAGAATATCATAGAAAAGTTGGATAAAATTGGCGAGACCCAAGAGGAGATGAAAAAGAACCAACTAGAGATGGAACTAGAAATTAAACATATACTGACTGAAGTAAAAAATATTGTACAGAGTCCTAACAGCAGACTAGAGAAAGGCAGGAGTCAAGTCAAAAATTTGGAATATAAAGAAGCAGAAAACACTCAACTGGAAAAGCAAGAAGAGAAAATAATCCAAAAATGTGAAGATAATGTAAGGAGCCTTTGGGACAGCTTCAAGCGTACCAACATCAGAATTGTGGGGGTGCCAGAAGAAGAGAGAGAGCAAGATACTGAAAGCCTATTTGAGGAAATAATGACTGAAAATTTCCCCCACCTGGTGAAAGAAATAGACTTACAAGTCCAGGAAGCACACAGAACCCCAAACAAAAGGAATCCAAAGAGGACCACACCAAGACACATCATAATTAAAATGCCAAGAGCGAAAGACAAAGAGAGAATATTAAAAGCAGCAAGAGAAGGACAGTTCATTACCTACAGGGGAGCACCCATACGACTGTCAGCTGATTTCTAAACAGAAACGATGCAGCCCAGACGGGAGTGGCAAGAAATATTCAACGTGATGAATAGCAAGAACCTACAACCAAGAATAATCTATCCAGCAAAGCTATCATTCAGAATTGAAGGGCAGATAAAGAGCTTCACAGAGAAGAAAAAGCTAAAGGAGTTCATCAACTCCAAACCAGTATTGTGTGAAATGCTGAAGGGTACTCTTTAAGAAGAGGAAGAAGAAAAAGGTAAAAGCCAAAAAATTATGAACAACAAATACATATCTATCAACAAGTGAATCTAAAAATTAGGTGAATTGTAAATTTGATCAACAGAATAAACTGATGCATATACTAGAATCAGGAGCACAGAAAGGGAGTGGACTGATAATTCTCAGGGGGAAAAAGGTGAGGGGTGTACAGGGAGAGACTGGACAAAAATCATACACCTATGGATGAGATCAATGGGAGGGAGCTAAGGGCAGAGGGAGGGGTGGGAGCTGGGTGGAGGGGTGCTATGGAGGGGAAAAAAGAGAAGCAAATGTAATAATCTGAATAATAAAGATTTAATTTAAAAAAATAAATAAATAAATAAAATAAATCTTTAAAAAAAAAAAAAAAAGAATGAGACCCAATTCTTGTTCTTAAAAAATTCACTGTCTAACCCTAGCTGGCTTGGGCTCAGTGTATAGAGTGTTGGCCTGTAGACTGAAGGGTCCCAGGCTTGATTCCTGGTCATAGGCATATGCCTGGATTGTGGGCTTGCTCCCTAGTGTGGGGCGTACAGGAGGCAGTCAATCAATGATCCTCTCTCTTCATTGATGTTTCTATCTCTCTTTCACATACCCTTCCTCTTTGAAATCAATACAAATATAGATGCAAAACTGACACATGAATAATGAATTTCAGTAGGATATGGATTTTAAGATAAGTGTATGCACAGAGAGCTAGGAGAACCCAGAGACTGGTTTGGCTCAGTGAATAGAGTGCCAACCTGTGGATTGAAAGGACCCACGTTTGATTCCAGTTAAGGGCATGTACCTTTGTTGCGGGCACATCCCCAGTATGAGGTGTGCAGGAGGCAGCTGATCAATGTTTCTCTCTCATTGATGTTTCTAACTCTCTATCCCTCTCCTTTACTCTTTGTAAAAAATCAATTATATATATATTTTTAAAAAGAAATAATGAAAAACACAGGAATAGAATGAATTGAGTGTAATGTCAGGAAATTATACAAAAAATTTGGGTGGCACTCATAAATGCAACAGAGAATTTAAATAGGATATACAATTCCTATTTCATTCTGTAATTATGGCTGACGTAGACTAATTTTATCCTTCAATCAAGATAAAAACTTTCAGTGTTGCCGAGACCAGTTTGGCTCAGTGGATAGAGCGTCGGCTTGCGGACTGAAAGGTCCCGGGTTCGATTCCGGTTGGGGGCATGTACCTTGCTTGCGGGCACAACTCCACAGTGGGGTGTGCAGGAGGCGGCTGATTGATGTCTCTCTCTCATCGATGTTTCTGACTTTCTATCTCTCTCCATTCCTCTCTGTAAAAAATCAATAAAATATACTTAAAAAAAAACTTTCAGTGTTTATTAAGGGTCTATATAAATCAGTAGCCCCTCTAACCACCCCACTAAAAGGAGAAAAACAGATATATAACTAAGCAAATCACATGATCAAAATGTCAACATTATGACTGCCCAACATTCTATCTCAACCCCTGCTTCAATGTCCTTAAGAAGTCCTGAAAACCCAGGCACCATGACCGCGGGAGCCACCGCAGGGCCCACTGCTTCAAACCAGGACCCCATGACCATGCAATGTGCCACCAAGCTTGCCACTGCAGCCACAGGCCCCATGCGACTCGATGTCTAGATCCTTTGGTAAGAGCAAAAATGCAGGACAAAGATACAACCCTCAAAGTTAAGACACCAGGAAGGTACTGAAGGAAACAGAGGCATGCAACATGTCAGAAAAAGAATTCAGAATAAGGGTCATACAATTTTTAAATCATCTGAATAAGAAAATCAACAACTTATGTAAGAATAAAGAGTGATAGAGCTACAATAAATACACTATGAAAAGTTTCAACAGTAGACTAGGAGAAACTGAGGACCGAATTAGTGAATTAGAAGACAGGGAAGTAAAAACACACACATTCTGAACAGCAATTGGGAGAAAAAAAATTAGAAAGCATTAGGAGAGCCCAAGGGAGTTTGGGGACAACATGAAATGAAGCAACTTTTGTATATTTGGAATGCCAGAATGATAAGAAGAGCAGAAGGATTAGAAAACCTATTTGAAGAAATAATGTCAGAAAACATACCTGATATGGGGAAGAAAAATATTATACAAGCACAAAGAGTCACTAACAAGATAAACCCAAAAGATCCACACCAAGACATGTCATAATTACAATGGCAAATGCTAATGACAAAGAGGGAGTCTTAAAGGCTGTAAAAGAGAGAGACAGAGAATTACCTACAAGGGGTCTCCCATTAGATTATCAAACGATTTCTCAACAGAAACATATCAGGACCTAAAAGAATGAAAAGAAGTATACAAAGTGATGCAAAGCAAGGGACTGAATCCAAGAATACTCTATTCAGCAAGGCCAACATTAAAAATTGAAGGGGAAATCAGGGTTTCACAGACAAAATAAGGCCAAAGGAATAAAGCCAGCAATGCAAGAAATGCTAAAGGTATTTGTTAAAAGAAGAAATAGAAAGAGAAGAAGGAACATAAGCACAAAAAATTAAAAAATGGATACAAACAAATACTTAACAATAATAACATTAAATGTAAGTAGACTAAATGCTCCAATCAAAAGACATCAAGTGGCTGAATGGGTAAGAAAACATTACCTATATATATGCTGTCTACAAGACACCCACCTCAGAATAAGGGACTCACACAGACTGAAAGTTAAGGGATGGAAAAATATCTTTAATGAAAATGAAAAAAAAAAAAAGTTGGGGTAGCAATACTTATATATGACAAAATAGACTTCAAAGTGAAGGCCATAACAAGAATAAGGAAGGCCAGTTCACAATTCTAAAGGGATTAATACAACAACAGGATATAATTCTGGTAACCATATATGTACCCAATGCAGGAACATCAAAATACATTTAAAAAAACTTCTGGAAGATATCATGGGAGAGATTGACAACAATACAATCAAAGTAGGGAATTTTAATATCCCACTGACATCACTAGATAAATCCTCTAGACAAAAAAAATCAACAAAGAAACAACAATCCTAAATGACTTGCTAGATTAGAAGGACTTAATAGATATCTTCAAAACATTTCACCCCAAAACTACAGAATATACATTCTTCTCAAGTATATATGGTACATTTTCAAAGACAGACCACATATCGGGTCACCGGCAAAGTCCATCCAAATTCAAGAATATTGAAATCATATCAAGCATCTTCTTAGACCATAATGGCATATTAGAAATCAACTACAGTAAAAATCAAAAAAATTCAAACACTTGGAAGCTAAATAGTATGCTATTAAACAACGAGTGGGTTACCAAAGAGATAAAAAAATAAATAAAAACATCCTGAAAACATATGACAATGAAAAAAACAATCCAAAATCTATGGATACAGTGAAAGTAGTTCTGAGAGGGAAATTCATTGCATTACTGGTCTACCTCAAAAAACAAGAAATACTGGTAATCCTATATACTAAAAGTCTAATGTGCAAATTGTTCCACCAGGAGTTTGAATGCTTGCCATGATGTGTGCTCACCAGTAGGCGGTGGTGCAGAACATGACAGCATTGGCAGTAAGCAGCAGTAGAGGCACTGTTGGCCTGATGGGCCCTGATAAGAGTAGGACTGCCATGGGATGGTGGAGCAGGTGAGCAGGCAGGGCCAGGACAAGGTAGGTACGAGTGGGCACCTAATTGCCCTGTCAATTGCCCTGTAGATGGAGACCAGCAGTGGCTGTGGGGTCCCGGTCTAGACTGATTGCCCTGCAGACAGCAATCAACGGCAGTGGTAGGGGGCAGGGCAGGGCTGCTGCTTATCTCACAAATGCTGGTGAGGACCCAGCCCCAATCTATCATCCTGCAAGTGGGATGGTGGAGCAGGTGAGGAGGCGGTGCCAGACCACAGTGAGGTGCCAGGCGGGGATGTGGGGCTGTGAGGCTAGGTGTGCAAATTGGGGCTGTGAATATGGGTGCTCAAGCTGGGGCCCAATTTCTGCAGGCCAGTCCAAAGGACCTCACCTGTGCGTAATTTAGTGCATCAAGCCTCTACTAACTTATCTAACACTACAACTTAAAGAGTTAGAAAGACTGCAATAATAAAATCCCATAGTGAGCAGAAGGAATGAGATAATAAAGATCAGAGCAGAAATAAATGACATAGAGATAAAAAAAAAATACAAAAGATCAGTGAAACCAAGAGCTGGTTCTATGAAAAGATAAGCAAGATTAATGAACGTCTAGTGAGGCTCACCATGAAATAAAAAGAGAGGACCCAAATTAACAAAATCAGAAATGAAAGAGGTGAAATAACAGACTCCAAGAAATACAAAGAATTATATAAAAAAATACTATGAATTCTGTTCCAACAAACTGGAAAACCTAGAAGGAATGGACACATTCCTAGAAAACCACAATCTTCCAAAACTCAATCAGGAAGAATAAAAAAAATCTGAATAGGCCATAACTATGGAGTAAATTTAAGCTTTAGTAATAATAATAATAATAACCCTCCAACAAACAAAAGCCCTGGGCCAGATGGCTTCACAGATGAGTTTCACCAAACATTCAAAGAAGAACTAAAAGTTATCCTACTCAGACTATTCAAAAAATTCAAGAGGAAGGAATCCTTCGAAGCTCTTTCTATGAAGCCAGCATTAATCTAATCCCAAAACCAGATAAAGACACTACAAGAAAGAGAATTACAGGCCAATATCCCTGATAAACATAGATGCTAAAATCCTCAACAAAATCCTAGCAAATTGGGTTCAGCATTACATTAGAAAGATCATACACCATGACCAAGTGGGATTTATTCCAGGGATGCAGATAGTACAATATCTGCAAATCAATATATGTCATTGAAAGGGTTAAAAAGAATAGCTGATTTGACTCAGTAGAAACTTATTTTGCTTAGCAGATATCTTGCAGAAAGCTTGCAGCCTTGAGCTCGGCATAGCCTAGATAACTACTAGACATCTGGCAACAGGAGGAGCCAAGGACAGACCGGACCCTTATATCAGCAGAAACAGCTTGTAACCAGCAGAAGTTAATAAAAATCTGCCTCTCCCTTCAGTCTTCGCTGATTCCTTTTTTGGACTCAGCTCACTTGCATCCAGGTGCCTGGAATAAAAGTTCTTTTGATACATTATGGCCTCATGTCATAGGCGACTCCCACCCATTCTGACCTTTCAGTGATATATCACATAAACAAATTGAGAGATAAAAACCACATAGTCATGTCAATTGATGCAGAAAAAGCATTTGACAAAATCCAACACCCCTTTCTTGATAAAAACCCTCAGCAAAGTGGGAATAAAGGGATCATACCTCAACATAATAAAAGCCTTATATGACAAACCTACAGCCAACATCATACTCAATGGGCAAAAGCCAAAACTATTTCCCCTAAGAATAAGAACAAGACAGGGATGCCCACTCTCACCACTCCTATTCGACATAGTTCTGGAAGTGCTAGCCACAGCAACAAGACAAGAAGAAGAAAAAACAGGCATCCAAATAGGAAAAGAAGTAAAACTGTCATTATTTATTTGCAGATGACATTGTACATGTCAAAACCTTAAAGCAAGCATGTCAAACTCATGGCCCACAACAAATATTCTTGCAGCCTAACCAATATAAAATGGTATATTACAAATGTTTTAATAAAAATTTTGTCACTTAATTTTTACAATTCCCAGTTATGCATAATTATTAATAACGGACTACAACATTCGTTACTATAATCATGTTGCATTCATTTCCCTTACACACCTTATGCACAGGCACACCATTTTTCTATACTAATAATAGCAGCGAATATTTTAGCAGCTGACTGCCATATCATTAGTCTTGTATTGACTTGTTTGGTGTGCGCAACAGAAAATACTTCACTTTTGGAAAACAAGAAAAATGGGTTTATTTGTGTTATGCTTAATAATTTGGACAGTTATTCAGTGTCTCGTAAGGTTAATGTTCAAGAAAGAATATTAATTTTTATTTAAATGTTCTACTATTTAATGTTAATGATTACTCATTTATTTCATCCCTTTGTATTTACTATGTCTATATCGAAATAAACCTATGTTTCTATGAAAATTGAAGTTTTTGGCCATAACTGGTTTGGCTCAGTGGATAGAGAGCATCAGCCTGCGGACTGAAGGATCCCAGGTTCGATTCTGGTCAAGGGCATGTACCTTGGTTGCTAGAAAAGCTTGTGCAGGAGGCAGCTGATCGATGTTTCTAACTCTCTATCCCTCTCCCTTTCTCCCTGTAAAAATCAATAAAACATATTGAAAAAATAAAATTGAAGCTTTTGGTTTTTTTGTGGCCCACATAAACTTAAACCCTGTTTATTTGGCCTCTTAGCCTTTGAGTTTGACATGCTTGCCCTAAAGATTCCATCAAAAAATTATTAGAATTAATGAATTCTGCAATGTAGCAGGATACAAATTAACACCAGAAATCTATGGCTTTTTTACACACCAATAGTGAATTTATGGAAAGAGAAATTAAAAAAACAATCACATTTACCATTTCAATAACAAAAAATTAGCTGAAACCGGTTTGGCTCAGTGGATAGAGTGTCGGCTTGCGGACTGAAGGGTCCCGGGTTCGATTCCGGTTGGGGGCATGTACTTTGCTTGCGGGCACAACTCCACTGTGGGGCGTGCAGGAGGCGGCTGATAGATGTCTCTCTCTCTCATTGATGTTTCTGACTTTCTCTCTCTCTCCCTTCCTCTCTGTAAAAAATCAATAAAATATATTTAAAAATAAACAAATAAATAAAATTAAAAAAAAATTAGGATAGCTAGAGTAAATCTTTTGATTTCCATAAGTGTCTATAAATGCTTTAAAAACTCATTTTCCATGAGAATTTTCAATTGAAAATATTCAAGAAAATCCAAATTATAATATATTTATTTTTATAATAGTCAATGCAAATTGATTTTTGACCTGTGGCAGTTAACAGGTTAACTAAAGAGGTAAAAGACCTGTACTTGGAAAACTCTGAGACACTGGAAAAAGAGGTAGAGGAAGACATAAATGGAAGAATATGCTGTGCTCATAGTTTGTTAGAATTAGCATCTTTAAAATGTCCATATTACACGAAGCAATCTATAGATTTAATGCAGTCCCCATTAAAACATGAACAGCATACAATGGTACCTCAATATACGAGTTTAATTCGTTCCGGAACGTTGCTCGCATATCAAGTTGCTCGGATCTCAAAGCAAATTTCCCCACTGAAAGCAATTGAAATGCCGTTTATCCGTTACAGCCCCCAAAATGCCACCCCAGTTGTTCTTGTTACATGTTTTTGAATAAGAAAAATGTATTTATAAATGACAAATATTGAATAAAAACATAATAAAAGAGAATGTGAAGGAATAAACTGGTTTTATAGAGTGTATTTACCTACTCGTTACACTCTTAATGCTACACTTTATGCCTAAACTGAATGTAACTTAACTAATCTTCACTGAACTTAATTGCTACTGGTCTTTTCATTTTTGGCCCATTTCAAAAAAAAAACGTGTCCAACGAGGTTTGCCTCTTCCTCCCTTTAAGAATGTTTCTGAAATGGGTGAGGCAAGTTTCATTGAACAGCTCCAATGCACGATCAGTAGCAACTTTTTCGGGGTGTTTTTTTTCCACGAAGTGTGACACCCTCTCCCACATTCCTAAGATCTCCTTTATCTCACTTGTAGAGATCTCCTCCACCTCTGGCTCCTCCTCCAAACCAATTTCTTGGAGAACCTCCTCATGTTGCTGAGACTGCAACTCTTGTAATTCTTCCGTGGTGAGTTCCAGAGAGTGCTCCTCGACGAGCTCATTCACGTCTCTCTCATCACCTCCAGGCCCATGGATTTTCCCAGAGACACTATCTCCTCCTCCACTGGCACCTCGGGTTCCAATCCTCTGAAGGTCCTTTCGGCTATGGCCTCAGGCCACAGCTTCTTCCACGCAGAAGTCAAAGTCCTCGTTGTAACACCCAGCCAGTCCTGATCAATAATTCTGAGGCATATCACGATGTTAAAGTGGTTCTTCCAGAACTCTCGAAGGGTGAGGTTTGTGTTCTCTGTCACCTCAAAGCAGCGCCGGAACAGGTGCTTGATGTACAGCTTTTTAAAATTAGAAATCACCTCCTGATCCATGGGCTGCAGGATAGGAGTGGTGTTGGGAGGTAGGTAGACAACCCTTATAAACTTGAACTCTTCAAGGAGTTCATCTTCGAGGTTCGGTGGGTGAGCAGGAGCATTGTCGAGGACGAGGAGGGTTTGCATGGTTAGGTTGTTTTCCTGTAGATATTTCTTAACAGAAGGGCCGAAAACCAGGCTTACCCACTCCACAAAGAACTGCCTGGTGACCCATGCCTTCGGGTTTGCCCTCCACATAACTTACAGTTTATCTTTTAAAATCCTATGTGACTTAAAAGACTCTGGGGTTTTCCGAATGGCATACGAACACAGGCTTGATCTTGCAGTTGCCACTCGCATTGGCGCACAGTGCGAGAGTTAGCCTATCCTTCATGGGTTTGTGGCCTGGCATCGCCTTCTCCTCTGCCGTTCTATAAGTCCTATTTGGCATCTTCTTCCAGAAAAGCCCTGTCTCGTCACAGTTGAAGACTTGCTGGGGGATATATCCGAACTTGCTGCCTCACCATGCCTGATGATGGAGTGAATGCCGGACCTTTTTCTGAAGTTATCAAACCAGCCTCTACTGGCTTTAAATGAGTCTTTTGATGCTGCGTCCGTGTAAGTGCGCGGGGTCTGCTCCAGCAAAACACCATAAATTGCTCGTGCCTTCTCGCATATGATGCCCTGTGTTAATGTATCTCCTTTAAGCTGCTTCTCTGTCACCTACACTATCAGTAGATTCTCCATCTTTTCATGGGGAGAGCTACGGAGCTTAGAAATTATTGTAACGCCCTTACCTGGAGTTATACCCTTTATTGACTCCTTCTGTTTAAGCACAGTGCATATCATTGAAGTACTACGCCCATATTGCCTCGCCAAGTCAGCCACTTGCACACCTTGCTCATATTTTTCTATGATTTCACGCTTTAATTCAATAGACATCATCCTCTTCTGAGCACTGACCTTTCCACTTGCTTTCTTTGGACCCATGGTTATAAAAAGAAATGTGATACAGTATGTAAATGCACAAATGCTTCAACAACGAGGTAAACAAACACACTGACTGAGGCGTGGGAAACTATGAGATGCTCGAGTCGCAGTAAACTGGTGGGTTGTGTGCAGCCAGCCAATCTGCACGATTACTCGTATCTCAAATGTTGCTCGTGTTTCAAAGCAAAAAATCACTCGCTCGATGGTCCATATCTCAAAAATCTCGTATGTTAGGGCACTCGTTATCTCGAGGTACCACTGTACTTCAAAGATCTAGAACAAACTCTCCAAAAATTTATCTGGAATAAAAAAAGACCCCGAATAGCCACAGAAATCTTGAGAAAGAAGAATAAATTTGGAGGGATCACAATACCAGATGTCAAGCTGTACTACAAATCCACTCTTCTCAAACTGCCTGATACTGGCATAAGAGCAATATATAGACCAGTGGAGCAGAAGAGAAAACCCAGAAATCCACCCAAGCCATTAATTATACTCAATATTTGACAAAGGAGGCAAGAACATACAGTGGAATCAAGACAGTCTCTTCAACAAATCATGTTGGGAAAATTGGACAGATACTTGCAAAAATATGAGACTAGACCACCAACTTACACCACACACAAAAATGAACTCAAAATGGATAAAGGACTTAAATGAGAAACCATAAAAATCTTAGAAGAATCCATAAACAGCAGAATAGCAGACATTTGTTATAGTTATATCTTTACTTATACAGCTCCTAGGACAATGAAAACTAAAAAGAAAATAAACAAATGGGACTACATCAAAATAAAAAGTTTCTGCACAAAAAAAAGCATCAACAAAACAACAAGAAAGCCCACTGCATGGGAGAACATATTTGCCAATGTTCTCTCTGGTAAGAGTTTAATTGCCAACATTTACAGGGAACTCATACAACTTAACAAAAGGAAGATAAACAATCCAATAAAAAAAATGATCAAAGGACTTAAATAGACACTTTTTGAAAGAGAATATACTAGGACTGTGGTCGGCAAACTGCGGCTCTCAAGCCACATGTGGCTTTTTGGCCCCTTGAGTATGGCTCTTCCACAAAATACCACAGCCTGGATGAGTCTATTTTGAAGAAGTGGTGTGAGAAGAAGTTTAAGTTTTAAAAATTTGGCTCTCAAAAGAAATTTCCATCGTTGTACTGTTGATATTTGGCTCTGTTGACTAATGAGTTTGCCAACCACTATACTAGGGGATGTGAAGTGGTAGTCACTATGGTTTTGATTTGCATTTCTTTAAAGATTAATGATGCTGAATATTTTTTCATATGCTTACTGCCTAGTTGTACATCTCTGGAACATATATTCAAATCTGCTGTCTATTTTTAACTTGGCTTGTCTTTTTATTATTGAACTTGAGGTCCAGTGCATAAAATTCATGCTCAGGAGGCAGCGTGTGTCCCTCCGCCCAGTCTGTACCCTCTCCAATCTGGGATTCTTCTCACAATCCAGGACTGTTGGCTCTCAACCACTCATCTGCCTGACTGCCCCAAACAACTTTTGCCTGCCAGCCTGATCACCCCCTAACCACTCCCCTGACAGCCTGATCGACACCTAACTGCTCCCCTGCATGCCCAATTGCCCCTAACTTGCCCCCCGTGTTGAACTAGTCACCCTTATCTACCATCCCCTGCTAGCCTGGTTGCCTCTCTGTCCACTCCTACCAGGCTAGTCAACCCAAATTGCCCTCTCCTGCTGGCCTGGTCACACCTTACTTTCCTCCCTTGCAGCCTGATCTCCCTCAACTGCCCTTCCCTGCAGCTCTGGTCCTCTGCAGCTGCCCTCCCTGCAGACCTGGTTCCCCCACAAGTGCCCTACCCTCCTGGCCTGATCGCCCCCAACTGCCCATCTTGTAGCAGCCATCTTGTGTCACATGGGCACGGTCATCTTGTGTGTTGGAGTAATTGTCAATTTGCATATTACCTCTTTATTATATAGGACTGTTAAAAGACTTAACTTTTGCCTTGGCTGGTTTGACTCAGTGGATAAAGCATTGGATAAGTGCATAGAGCAACTGAAGGGTCCCAGGTTTGATTCCAGTCAAGGGCACATGCCCAGGTTGCGAGCTCAATCTCCGGTAGGAGACAAGCAGGAGGCAGCTGATCAATGATTCTCTCTCATCATTGATATTTCTCTCTCTCCTCGTCTCCTTTCCTCTCTGAAATCCATACAAATATATTTGAAAAAAGTCTTAACTTTTATTCTTAAACAAGATTGATACACAGTTGGTATTAAAGTAACCAATTGTTTGGGGGTTGAACCCAAAGAAAGAATACTGGTACAGATAAAGTACCAAAGTAACCAGTAACCTATACTAGTTTATTTTGTCAAAAGCTTTCTTTAAAAACAAACAAACATATTTTTATTGATTTTTTTAAAGAAAGATCGAAAGGGTGTGAGAGGAGAAGGAGAAAGAGAGAAAGGAAAGAAGTGGAGTGGAGGGGAGCTATGGAGGGGAAAAAAGATAGACAAATGTAATAATCTGAATAATATAGATTTAATTTAAAAAAATAACAATAGCCGAGACTGGTTTAGCTCAGTGGATAGAGCGTTGGCCTGTGGACTGAAAGGTCCCAGGTTCGATTCCGGTCGGGGGCATGTACCTTGCTTTCGGGCACATCTCCACTGTGGGGCGTGCAGGAGACGGCTGATCGATGTCTCTCTCTCATCGATGTTTCTGACTTTCTATCTCTCTCTCTTCCTCTCTGTAAAAAAATTAATAAAATATATTTTAAAAAAATAAATAAATAACAATAGCTTATTTCACAGATCTAAACAAATACTCCAAAACTTTATATAGAACCAGAAAGACCCTTAATAGCTGCAGCAATCTTGAGAAAGAAGACATACTTGGAAGAATCATACCAGATATCAAGTTATACTACAAAGCCATAATAATCAAAACAGCCTGGCATTGGCACAAAAACAGGCATATAGATCAATGAAACAGAACAGAGACCCTAGAAATTGAAGCAAGCCTTTACGCTCTATTAAAACTTGACAAAGTAGGCAAGAAAATACAATGGAATCAAGATAGTCTCTTCAGCCGAAACCAGTTTAGCTCATTGGATAGAGGGTCGGCCTGTGGACCGAGAGGTCCCAGGTTCGATTCCGGTCAAGGGCACGTATCCTGGTAGCAGGCACATTTCTAGTAGGGGGCGTGCAGGAGGCGGCTGATCAATGTCTCTCTCTCATCAATGTTTCTAACTTTCTATCCCTCTCCCTTTCTCTCTGTAAAAAATCAATAAAAATATATTTTTTTTTAAAAAAGATAGTCTCTTCAATAAATGAAGTTTGGAAAATTAGACAAATACCTGTGAAAAAATGAAACTAGATCACCAACTTACAGCATACACAAGAATAAATTCAAAATAAATAAAAGATTATATGTAAGTTGTGAAACCGTAAATATTCCAGAACTGTGGTCAGCAAACTGCAGCTCCCGAGCTACATGCAGCTCTTTGGCCCCTTGAGTTTGGCTCTTCCTCAAAATAACACGGCCTGGGCAAGTCTATTTTGAAGAAGTGGTGTTAGAAGTTTAAGTTTAAAAAATTGGCTCTCAAAAGAAATTTCAATCGTGTACTGCTGATATTTGGCTCTGTTGACTAATGAGTTTGCCAACTATTGTCCTAGAAGAAACCACAGGCAGCAAAATCTCAGACATCTCTTGCAGCAATATGTTTAAAGATATATCTCCTAGGGGAAGGGAAAATAAGAAGAAAATAAATGAGACTACATCAAAACAAAAAGCTTCTTCACAGCAAAAGCAACCATCAACAAAATAAAAAGGGAGCCCACTGTATGGGAGAACATATTTGGCAATGTCTCATCTAATAAAGGGTTAATATCCAAAATATATAAGGACCTCAATCCAATTAAAAAATGGGCAAAGGACCTAAAAAGACACTTTTCAAAGTGGATATATAAATGGCCAAGAAACATGGTAAAATGCTCAGTCACTGATCATCAGAGATGCAAATTAAAATGACAACAAGGTATCACCTAACAACTGTCAGAAAGGCAATCATCAACAAATCAAGAAATGACAAGTGCTGGCAACAAAATAGAGAAAAGGAAGCCCTAGTACACTATTGGTGGGGATGCCAAATTGTGCAGCCATTAAGAAAAACAGTATGGAGTTTACTCAAAAATTAAATGTGGAACTGCCATTTGACCTAGTGATCCCACTTCTGGAAATATATCCTAAGAAACCTGAAATACAAATCAGAAGGAATATATGCATCCTTTTGTTCAAGGCAGCACAATTTACAATAGCTAAAATCTGGAAACAGCCCATGCGCCATGAATAGATGAGTGGGTAAAAACCTGTGGTATTTTTATACCATGGAATACTATGCATCAGTAAAACAGAAGGATGTCGTCCTAACTGGTTTGGCTCAGTGGATAGAGGGTCAACCTGCAGACTGAAAGGTCCCAGGTTCAATTCTGGTCCAGGGCATATATCTTGGTTGCAGGCACATCCCCAATGGGAGGTGTGCAGGAGGCAGCTGATCGACGTTTCTCCCTCATCAATATTTCTAAGTCTCTATCCCTCTCCCTTTCTCTCTGTAAGATAAATAAATAAATAAAATATTTTATTTTTAAAATTTAAAAAAGAAGGGTCTTTTACCCTTTGAGAGAGCATGGAGGTACCTGGAGAGTATTGTGTTTAGTGAAATAAGCTAGTCACTCAAATGTGGAGTCTAATAAACAAAATAAACTGATGAGCTGAGGGGATCCAGAGACATGGAAGCATGGAACAGATTGTGGGAAGGCAAGGGAGAGTGGGTAGGTTGAAATCAAGCAACCAAAAAACTTATGTGCAAATATGCATAACTCATGTACACAAACAATAGGGTGGTGAAGGTCTGGAGCAAAAGGCGGGGGCATGCTAGAAGGGGTGAATGAGGGAAAAAGGGGACATATGTAATACTTTCAATAATAATGATTTTACAAAAAAAGTAGAGCTCATACCCAGCCACCTTGTTGGATGATGTACTCTGCTGCATAGTCTTCCAGATATGTCACACCAAACTGCAGCAATGTACTCAAAGGTTCTTGACCACGCCTTGTCAACTCCAAAAGCATTTGCTGTAGCAAAATCAGCGGCACCAAAATCTTCAATGTAAAGATAAGAGAATGAAAACACAATATTAAATACTTATAATTCATTTTATTAGTTCAAGTACTAGAAAATCATACTCAGATGCATCATTATGAAATTTCATTCTTAGTATAATAAGGGAAATAAATCATTGACCCTTACTAGAATTTTTATGAATAAAGCATATAGGTTTTATGCCTTATAGCAGGGATTTTCAACCATGTGCACACTGGTTATAAAGCAGAATTTTTAAAACATGAAATATCTGACTATTTATAGTCAGGGAAACTTACCTCTTTCCTTTAGACTGTCAAATGAAAAATGACAATAGCCAACAAAACAATGTACCTATTTTTTTGTCAGATTAGCAAAAAAATATATTATTGGTGTGCCACAGAATTTTAGTAATTAATTTATGTGGGCATGAGATAAAAAAGGTTGAAAATTACTGACTCAGCGTGTTGAAAGTAATTTTGTGAAAATAAGTATGTGTGTGTGCAGGGGAAACATATGGACAGAAAAATCATTGATTTTTCTTATCTAACAAGAAGGGAATATGCTGAGAACCCAAGATGGCGGCATAGGTAAACACCTACACTGCTGACTTGCACAACAATTTCAAAACTACCACTAAAAGACAGAACGGACATCATCCAGAACCACAGGAAAGCTGGCTAAGTGGAAGTTCTACAACTACAGGGAAAGAGAGGGGCTCACAGAGACCCAGAGGAGCTGCAAAAAGCTGAGGTACGGAGACGCACGCGCTGAGAGAGCGGCTACCCGAGTACCTGGCTGGCTTTCTCTGGCGGGAGGGAAACAGAGTCCCAATGGCATTGAACCCCTTATCTTACGGCACTAAATCCCAGATCCAGCCGAAACTCATACAGGGGGAGTTTGGACTGTGAAAAGTGAGAGGTGCACGGAAATTTAGGGGAGTCGCAAAAGATCAGAGGATTGGTGGTGGCGCGCACGGCACTGCGCAGAGGACAGATTGCTAATTGTGCCACTGGCTTTCTCAAGTGGGCGGGAGACAGACCCTCCCAACAGTGCCACTTCTGACTCAACTAAGCCCCTGTTTCGGGCGAAACCCTGGAGACCTAGACTCTTGTGGTCCTCGTGCGCAGGGGAGCTGGAAAGGCACCAGTTAGAGGCACTGCGGGCGCGCACACACAAGTACCGCTCCAGCGATTACCCAGTCACGTACACTCAGGGGCTGTGGAGGGCGGGGCCGCTGGAAGGAAAGGCAGTCCCTTAAGCCCTGAGACTTCACCCATCCTAAGCTCAACAGAGGCTTCTTCGGTTTTGCAAGTCTGGTATCATAAGGCTGAATCCAACACAGAAGTTCTCCCAGCATAGTGAAAATGCCGAGAGAAGGGAAGGGACCACAAACAAAAGTAATGGAGGAAAAGAAACGACTGGATATAGAGTTCAAAACCACACTTATGAGGCTTTTCAAGAATATGCTAGAGAAGTTGGATAAAGTCAGCGAGAGCCAAGAGGAGATGCAAAACGACCAACTAGAGATGCAAAAGGTCCAACTAGACATGAAAAAGGACCAACTAGAAATTAAACATACACTGACTGAAATAAAAAACATTATACAGAGTCCTAACAGCAAACTAGAGAAAGGCAAGAATGAATTAAAAAATTTGAAATATAAAGAAGCAAAAAACACTCAACTGGAAAAGCAAGAAGAAAAAGAATCCAAAAATGTGAAGATAATGTAAGGAGACTCTGGGACAGCTTCCAGCGTACCAACATCAGAATTGTGGGAGTGCCAGAAGAAGAGAGAGCAAGATACTGAAAACCTATTTAAAGAAATAATGACTGAAAACTTCCCACATCTGGTGAAAGAAATAGACTTACAAGTCCAGGAAGCATACAGAACCCCATATAAAAGGAATCCAAAGAGGACCACACCAAGACACATCATAATTAAAATACCAAGAGCAAAAGAAAAAGAGAGAATATTTAAAGCAGCAAGAGAAAAACAGTTCATTACCTACAAGGGAGCACCCATACGTTTCTCAACAGAAACGATGCAGCCCAGACGGGAATGGCAAGAAATATTCAACATGATGAATAGCAAGAACCTACAACCAAAAATAATCTATCCAGCAAAGCTATCATTCAGAATTGAATGACAGATAAACAGCTTCACAGAGAAGAAAAAGCTAAAGGAGTTCATCAACTCCAAACCAGTATTATATGAAATGCTGAAAGGTACTCTTTTAGAAGAGGAAGAAGAAAAAGGTAAAAGACAAAAAATTACGAACAACAAATACATTATCTATCAACAAGTGAACCTAAAAATTAAGTGAATTAAAAATTTGATCAACAGAATAAACTGGTGAATATACTAGAATCAGGTGCACAGAAAGGGAGTGGACTGATAATTCTCAGGGGGAAAGGGGTGAGGGGTGTAAAGGGAGAGACTGGATAAAAATCATACACCTATGGATGAGATCAATGGGAGGGAGGGAAGGGTGGGAGCTGGGTGGAGGGGTACTATGTAGGGGAAAAAAGAGAAACAAATGTAATAATCTGAATAATAAAGATTTAATTTAAAAAAGGGAATATGCTAATTGATCGTCACACCCTCACAAAGATGGCAGCACCTATGGCCAATAAAAAGAGAACATACTAATTGACTGTTGTGCCCTCAAAGATGTGGCGCCCACACCACAAGATGGTGGCACCCAGTCCCAATCCCAGGTGGGTCCAGCTGGTCCTCACGTCTGCCTCCAGAGTCCCCAAGTCCCCTCAGCCCCCCAGCC
Source organism: Lasiurus borealis (assembly GCA_004026805.1). NCBI lineage: Eukaryota > Metazoa > Chordata > Mammalia > Chiroptera > Vespertilionidae > Lasiurus > Lasiurus borealis. Next base: position 17,861 of record PVJN01026161.1, read on the forward strand.
ACCCAGGGCCAATCTGAGAGATCATTAAACAATTAAAAAAGCAAGCTGCTTGGGGTGACCAGACCGGCAGGGGGGTTAATGAGGGATGACCAAACGACTGAACAAGCAGGCTGCATGGGGTAACCAGACCGGCAGGGGATGTTAATGAGAGACGATCAAAGGACTGAAGAAGCAGGCTGCCTGGGGCAACCAGGCTGGCAGGGGGGTTAGTAAAGGATGGTCAAATGACTGAACAAGCAGGCCTGAAGAGGGTTAGTGAGGGGCAACCAAAACAGAAATTCTGGTGGGGCAACCAGGCTGGCAGGGCGATTAGTAAGAGGCAACCAGGCCAGCGTGGAATGGGGGGGAGGCAGTTGGGGGCAACCAGGCCGGCAGGAGGGATGCATTTGGGGTAACCAGGCTGGCAGGGGGTATTTGGGGGCGATTAGGCTGGCAGGAGTGGACAGTGAGGGGTGACTAGGCCAGGGGCGGAGGCGGTTGGGGGCAACCAGGCTGACAGGCAGTTGAGTGATTAGGAGGCAGTGATCCAGGATTGTGAGAGAGATGTCCGACGGCTGGTCTAGACCAGCAATTGGACATCCCCCGAAGGTTCCCATATTGGAGATGGTGCAGGCTGAGCTGAGGGTGCAGACTGGGCTGAATTTTGTGCATCTGGCCTCTAGTTATTTATAAAAAGCAAAAGTCTTGGGACTGGTTAAACAAAATAGTTCCTTTACACTCACCAAGAGAGAGTGTAAAATAATGGTACCTTCATTTCTAAACAAATAAAAATATATATGTACATATGTTTTTATACTCCTATAGTATCTCTGGGAAAATAAGAAATTGCATATAGTGTTAGACAGGTAAGCAATCTATTAAGTAACCAAGGTAATAAGGAAGCTCAGAAAGAAAAAAAAAGTAACTTGAAACATATTGAAAACTGTGATTTAAATAAGAGAGAATTCAAGTTTTAAAAAAATTCAGTGAGATAAAATAAACTCAGACAGTTCAATGAGTTCCAGAATAAAATGAATAAGCAAAACAAGTACGTATGTTGCAAAAGAAACTGAAACTATAAAAAAGAACCAAACAGAAATTCTGGAGCCAAAAAACTCAATAAGTGAGATGAAAAATCAGAGAGCTTGGGAAACAGAGCAAGACAGATTTAGTGATCTTAAAGATAGAAATCTAGAAATTACTCAGATAAAAGGAGAGAGCTGATAGGTTTAAGAAAATGAAATAACTTCCTGAGAACTTCTGACTCCATTAGGAAGAGCAATATAACAATAAAATGTATGAAAAGAAAAATGAAACAGAGAGTCAATTCAACCAAATAATCGATGAGAAATTCCCAAGGAAAAAGCTGGAACTTCAAATCTGAGAAAATAACAGAATACCTAATTATCTCAATCCAAAAAAGCCTTCTCTGAGGCAAAGGATATTAAAGATGTCAAAAATATCCTGTGGCTCAGCGGTTGAGCATCAGTTCAGGAACCAACAAGTCCCTGGTTCAAATCCTGATCAGGGCACATGGACAGATTTTGGGCTTGATCCCCAGTGGTGGCGGGGTGAGAGGAGGGACGCATGGGGGTGTGGAGGCTGCACATAAGGCAGTCAATTGATGATGTCCTCAGTCATTTATGTTTTTCTCTCTTTTTCCCTCTCCCTAAAAAACAATAAAAACATATTTTAAATAAAGACAACCCTATTAGAGTATCATTTTTCAGCAGACACCCTAAAAGCAATTAAAGAGAGGAATCAAATATTCAAATTATTGAAAGAGATAAATCATCAGTAGAGTAAAATATATCCAGAAAATTTATCCTTTAGATGTTAAGGAGAAATAAAGGCTTTTCCATACATACAGAAGCTGAGGAAATTTATCTGCATAAGACCTGCAATATAAGAAATGTTGAAAGAAGCTCTTCTGAGAGAAACCAAGACAGTGGCATAGGTGAACACCTAAACTGCTGCCTCGCACAACGATTTCAAAACTACACCTAAAACACAAAACGGACATCATCCAGAACCACAGGAAAGCTGGCTGAGTGGAAATTCTACAACTAGAAGGAAAGAGAAAAGCACACACTAGAAGGAAAGAGAAAAGAGGAGTTGCAGGAGGCAGAGGTACTGAGTCATACAGGAAGAGAACTGGCAATTGAGTACGAGGCTGGCTTTCTCAATTAGGAGGGATATAAAAGCTCCCAACTGCGAGAACTCCAGTTCCAGGTGAGACTCTGGGGACCCAGACTCATACAGGGTGAAACTAGACTGTCAGGAAAGAGAAAAGCACACTGACACTTAGAGGAACTGTGGAAGGTAGACATACCGAGACGCACATGCAGAGAGGGCGGGCAACTGAGTATGTGGCTGGATTTCTCAAGCAGGAGGGACACAAAAGCTCCCGACTACACAGACCTCCAGTTCCGGGAGACACTCTGGGGACCCATACTCAATCTTGGAGAAACTGGATTATCTGGCAGTGGGCAAAACTCGAGGGCGGCTTTCTCTCAGAGGTGCTTGCAGCGATTACCCTGGGAGACTGGGACACAGGAGCCTCAAAGGGCAGGGCTGACCAGAAACCAATGCTGTCTGCTCCGCCCTGAGTCAAGCTGAGCATCAAGGCTTTTGCAAGTCTTCCTCCATAAGGGTGTCTCCAGCACAGAAGGTCTCCCAGTGTATACACAGCTGATCCTCAGAACCAATTGGCCTGGAGGTTAATTCCTCCCAGTGATACCAACAACAATCAAGGCTTAACTACAACAAGGCTGTACACACAGTCCACAAAAGGGTGCACCAATAGTATCCAACTCAGGTAACTGGAGAGCTGAGTAAATGAGCCATATAGGCCACCAGCACACAAAGCCACTCTATCAACTCTGGGAAGTAGCCAAAATGCAGAGACAACAAAACAGGTCACAAATGAAAGAAATGGAGGAAAGCAAAAGACTAAATATAGAGTTCAGAACCACGGTTATAAGGTTTTTCAAGAATTTCCTAGAAAAGGCTGATAAATTTAGCAAGACCCTCGAGATATGAAAAAGGACCAACTAGAAATTAAGCATAAACTGACTGAAATAAAAAATATTATACAGAGATCTAACAGCAGACTAGAGGTTCACAAGAATCAAGTCAAAGATTTGAATACAAATAAGCAAAAAAACACTCAACTGGAAAAGCAAAAAGAAAAAAGAATCCAAAAAATATGAAGATAGTGTAAGGAGCCTCTGGGACAACTTCAAGCGTACAACATCAGAATTATGGGGGTGTTGGAAGAAGAGAGAGTCAAGGGCATGTACCTTGGTTGTGGGCATATCTCCAGTGGGGGCATGCAGAAGGCAGCTGATCAATTTCTCTCTCTCATCGATGTTTCTAACTCTCTATCCCTCTTCCTTCCTCTCTGTGAAAAAGCAATAAAATATATTTTTTAAAAAAAGAAGATGAAGAAGAGAGAGCAAGATACTGAAAACCTATATGAAGAAATAATGACCGAAATCTTCCCTGACCTGGAGAAAGAAATAGACTTACAAGTCTAGGAAGCACAGAGAACCCCAATCAAATGGAACCCAAAGAGGACCACAAAGGGAATCCAAAGAGGACCACACCAAGAAACATCATAATTAAAATGCCAAGAGCAAAAGACAAAGAGAGAATATTAAGCGCAGCAAGAGAAAAACAGTTAGTTACCTACAGGGGAGTCAGGGGATTTCTCAACAGAAACTAAGCAGGCCAAACAGTAGTGACAAGAAATATTCAAAGTGATGAATAGCAAGAACCTACAACCAAGATTACTGTACCCAGCAAAACTATCATTCAAAATTGAAGGGCAGATAAAGAACTTCACAGATAGGAAAAGGCTAAGGGAGTTCATCACCACCAAACCAGTAATATATGAAGTGCTGAGAGATATCATTTAAGAAGAAGAAGAAGAAAAAGATAAAGATAAAAATTATGGACAACAAATATATATTTATCAACAAATGAATCTAAAAGTCAAGTGAATAAAAAATGGGATGAACAGAATAAACTGGTAAATATAATAGAATCGGGAGCATAAAAAGGGAGTGGATTGACAATTCTCAGGGGGAAGGAGGTGTGGGGGGGTGCGGGAAGACACTGGACAAAAATTGTACACTTATGGATAAGGAAAATAGTGGGGAGGTAAGGGCAGAGGATGGGATGGGAACTGGGTGGAGGAGAGCTATAGGAGGGGAAAGAGGAACAATTGCAATAATTTGAACAATAAAGATTTATTAAATTAAAGTAAATAAATAAATAAACACCACTGGATTATGTGCTTTAAATGGTCAATTGGCCTGGCCAGTATGGGACAGTGATTGAGCAACAGTTCAATTCCTGGTCAGGACACATGCCCCAGTTGTAGGCTCAGTTCCCAATTGGGAGTGTGTAAAAGGTAGCCAATAAATGATTCTTATCATTAATGTTTCTATCTCTCTCCCTCTTTCTTCTGCTATAAAAACATAAAAAATACATATTTATATAAATGATAAATTATATTACCCTGGCAGGTGTTCCTCAATGGTTACAGCACTGGCTCATACACCAGAGGGTTGTAGGTTCAATTCCCAGTCAAGGGTATATAAGTGGGCTGCAGGTTCTCTCCCTGGGCCTGGTCCGGACACATGCGGAGACAACCAGTCAATGTGTCTTTCTCACATCAATGTTTCTCTCTCTCTCCCCACTCTGTCTCTCACTTCTACTCTCTCTAAAATAATCGATAGAAAATATATTCTCAGGGTGAAGATTACCCACAAAAAGATAAACTGTAAGGCATTCTATCTCAATAAAGCTATTAGAAAATAAAAAGGAAAGACTTAGGAGACATATCAACCAAATATTAAGGCCTTGTTTAGATCCTTTTCAAATAAACCAGATTTTAAAAATACCTTTACAAATGTGAATAGTGAAGGGGAATGTGATATTAGAATTACTATTAATATTTGATATGTAACAATGGTATTATCAGCTGGTTAAACAAGGGATACATTATTCTTGGAAATATATACTAATATATTTATGAATAAAATAATATGTATAGGGTCTACTTCAAAATAACTACGGGAAAGTAGAAAGAATGTGTTTGGTATGTGTGGGGAAGATTGATAAGTAAAAGAAGACCAGCCATCTATCTACATATATAAAAGCCCAGTGACCATAATGGTGGAACAACCAGAATGACAAGTTGCTATGATGCGCACTGACCACCAGGGGGCAGACATTTAAAGCAGAAGTTGCCCTCTTGTGGTCAGTGGCCTCCAACAGTGGGAGCATCACTCAGCCAGAAGCCAGGCTCATGGCTGGCGAGCACAGCAATGGAGGCAGGAGCAAGCAGACGGATATCCTCCAAGGGGTCCCAGGTTGTGAGAGGGTGAAGGCCAGGATGAGGGACCTAACCACCTCCTCCCCACGCCATGCACAAATTTCTTATGCATCAGGCCTCTAGTTTATATATACATAAAGAGTCAGGGTCCGTAATATCCAGAACCAAAGGCTCAACCTAAAGCCCAGGCTGTGCTCGCAGCAGGCTCCGGTGGGTCAGGACTTGTGGCAACGAGAACAAAGCTGGGGGAGGCAGCGAAGGCACTCACACTCAAAACCATACACACGTACAGACACACACAGCACCCACCAGCTCACAGCGTTTTCTTACTTTCCTTCCCTCCCTTCCAGCTCACTCTTAGAGTCTCTCTCAGAATGAGGCCCCAAGCAGGCAAAAGGTGGAGGAGCCCTCATGTCCCCCTCTTCCCAGCCAGGAAAGAGGAAGAGAGAGAGAGGGAGGCAAGGAAGCCGGGAAGCTGCTGAGAGAAACAAAGAGAGACAGAGGCTGGGAGGGACTGGGATGGAGAGATGGAAACAAAACAGACTGGGCCTGAAAAGATCTGGATGAAAGGGAGGCCTAGGGGAACCAGAAACTGAAATGTTTCACCAACCCTTCCCCAACTCATGTGTGGTACTCAGAAGTGAGAGGGGGGGATAGAAAAGGGTGCCCTCCCCTTTGGAGACTCCCAGTATCTTAAAAACTGGCAGTTGGGGGTAAGATAAGACCAGCAAAGAAGGAAATTTGGGGGCAAACAGGCAAGCAGAGGCAGTTGGGGCGAGATCGGCCAGCTAGAGAGGGCAGCTGGGGGCAACCAGGACAGCAGGGAAGGGCAGCTGGGGGCAATCAGGAAAGCAGGGGAGGGCAGTTGGAGGCCATCAGGCCAGCAGGGGAGGGCAGTTGCAGGCAACTGGGCTGGCAGTTGGGGCCAGTTGTCAGTGACCGGGCCAGTACGTGGGTGGGGGGGGAGCAGTAACAGGCATCCAGACCAGAAGGGGGGTCACATTTGGGGTGGACAGGAGTGGCAGGGGGAGCAGTTGGGGACGACCAGCCCAGTTGAGGGGCATTTGGGGGTGACCAGGCTGGCAGAGCGGGGGCAGTTAGGGGCGAGCAGGCAGGCAGGCGAGCAATTAGGAGCCAGTAGTCCCGGATTGTGAGAGGGATCGAGGATTGGACAGTATGAAGGCTGGGCTGAGAAGAACCCCACCCCATGCATGAAATTTCATGCACCGGGCCACTAGTATATTAATAATTGTTGAGGGTGGGAGAAACCAAGATGGCGGCAGAGGTAAACGCCTGAAATTGCTGCCTCTCACAACTATTTCAAAACTCAACTAAAAGAGAAAACGACATCATCTAGAAACACAGGAAGGCTGGCTGAGTGGAAATTCTACAACTAGAAGGAAAGAGAAAAGCACACTGAAACTCAGGAGGTATGGAAGTCAAGAGAAGAGGCAGAGAGGCGAGAGTGTGGAAAGGGCTGGCAACTGAGTACACAGTTGTCTTTTTTAATCGGGAGGGAGATAAAAGCTCCCAACTACAGTGGTACTTCGAGATACGAGTTTAATTAGTTCCGGAATCTTGCTCGAATTATCAAGTTGCTCGCATCTCAAAGCAAATTTCCCCACTGAAAGCAATTGAAATGCCGTTTATCTGTTACAGCCCCCAAAATGCCACCCCAGTTGTTCTTGTTACGTGTTTTTGAATAAGAAAAATGTATTTATAAATGACAAATATTGTATAAAAACATCATAAAAGAGAATGTGAAGGAATAAACTGGTTTTATAAAGTGTATTTACCTACTCGTTACACTCTTAATGCTACACTTTATGCCTAAACTGAATGTAACTTAACTAATCTTCACTGAACTTAATTGCTACTGGTCTTTTCATTTTTGGCCCATTTCAAAAAAAAAAAACGTGTCCAACGAGGTTTGCCTCTTCCTCCCTTTCAGAATGTTTCTGAAATGGGTGAGGCAAGTTTCATTGAACAGCTCCAATGTACGACCAGTAGCAACTTTTTCGGGGTGTTTCTTTTCCACGAAGTGTGACACCCTCTCCCACATTCCTAAGATCTCCTTTATCTCACTTGTAGAGATCTCCTCCACCTCTGGCTCCTCCTCCAAACCAATTTCTTGGAGAACCTCCTCATGTTGCTGAGACTGCAACTCTTCTAATTCTTCCGTGGTGAGTTCCAGAGAGTGCTCCTCGACGAGCTCATTCACGTCTCTCTCATCACCTCCAGGCCCATGGATTTTCCCAGAGACACTATCTCCTCCTCCACTGGCACCTCGGGTTCCAATCCTCTGAAGGTCCTTTCGGCTATGGCCTCAGGCCACAGCTTCTTCCACGCAGAAGTCAAAGTCCTCGTTGTAACACCCAGCCAGTCCTGATCAATAATTCTGAGGCATATCACGATGTTAAAGTGGTTCTTCCAGAACTCTCGAAGGGTGAGGTTTGTGTTCTCTGTCACCTCAAAGCAGCGCCGGAACAGGTGCTTGATGTACAGCTTTTTAAAATTAGAAATCACCTCCTGATCCATGGGCTGCAGGATAGGAGTGGTGTTGGGAGGTAGGTAGACAACCCTTATAAACTTGAACTCTTCAAGGAGTTCATCTTCGAGGTTCGGTGGGTGAGCAGGAGCATTGTCGAGGACAAGGAGGGTTTGCATGGTTAGGTTGTTTTCCTGTAGATATTTCTTAACAGAAGGGCCGAAAACCAGGCTTACCCACTCCACAAAGAACTGCCTGGTGACCCATGCCTTCGGGTTTGCCCTCCACATAACTTACAGTTTATCTTTTAAAATCTTATGTGACTTAAAAGACTCTGGGGTTTTCCGAATGGCATACGAACACAGGCTTGATCTTGCAGTTGCCACTCGCATTGGCGCACAGTGCGAGAGTTAGCCTATCCTTCATGGGTTTGTGGCCTGGCATCGCCTTCTCCTCTGCCGTTCTATAAGTCCTATTTGGCATCTTCTTCCAGAAAAGCCCTGTCTCGTCACAGTTGAAGACTTGCTGGGGGATATATCCGAACTTGCTGCCTCACCATGCCTGACGATGGAGTGAATACCGGACCTTTTTCTGAAGTTATCAAACCAGCCTCTACTGGCTTTAAATGAGTCTTTTGATGCTGCGTCCGTGGAAGTGCGCGGGGTCTGCTCCAGTAAAACACCATAAATCGCTCGTGCCTTCTCGCATATGATGCCCTGTGTTAATGTATCTCCTTTAAGCTGCTTCTCCGTCACCCACACTATCAGTATATTCTCCATCTTTTCATGGAGAGAGCTACGAGCTTAGAAATTATTGTAACGCCCTTAGCTGGTGTTATACCCCTTATCGACTCCTTCTTTTTAAGCACAGTGCATATCATTGAAGTACTATGCCCGTATTGCCTCGCCAAGTCAGCGACTCGCACACCTTGCTCATATTTTTCTATGATTTCACGTTTTAATTCAATAGACATCATCCTCTTCTGAGCACTGACCTTTCCACTCACTTTCTTGGGACCCATGGTTATAAAAAGAAATGTGATAAATTATATAAATGCACAAAAGATGTTTTGACAACGAGGTAAACAAGCACACTGACTGAGACGTGGGAAACTATGAGACGCTCGAGTCGCAGTAAACTGGTGGGTCGAGTGCAGCCGGCTGATCCGCGTGATTACTCGTATCTCAAATGTTGCTCGTATTTCAAAGCGAAAAATCACTCGCTCAAAGGCTAGTATCTCAAAAATCTTGTATGTTAGGGCACTTGTTTCTCAAGGTACCACTGTACTCTGAAATCTAGTTCTAGGCAAGACTCTGGGGACCCAGACTTAGATGGGTAGAAACTGGACTGTCTGGCATAGAGCAGAACATAAGGGCCACTTTTTCTCAGAGGTGTATGCAGCAATTACCATGGGACACTGAAACCCCGGACACGAGGGCAGAGCTGAGGATCAGACATAGCAGTTTGTTCCAACCTGTTGTTTCCCTGAGACCCCGCCCCACTCAAGTTGTGCGCAAAGGTCTTTTAATATAAATGGCCTGGCTTTTTCCAATCTAAAATTACCTAACAAACTACAGCTGCGTCAAAGAGACCCAAGACATCTAAAAGAAAGCCCAAGGTCCCACAGCAGCTTGCATTGCTTCACAGATGGGCCTCATCACCTCTAAACCACATAGAAGGGGAATCTGCATGTCTCTCAGTAGTTCCTGCTGGATGGCCTAAGGCAGAGGCTAAATTGGCACCTCCTTACTGATTCAAGAGACAGTGTACCTAGTGACCAGAGTAGGACCATTCAGGTTACAATTCCTCAGATCCATAAGGGACACAGTCACGGGGAAGACTCAGTGATCACAAAGCCCAAATGAAGCAAGTCCTGCCCCATAAGATTGTCTTCAGCAAGGAAGTTCTTCCAGCGTACACACAGCTGATTCTCACAGCCAGTTGGCCTAGAGGTCAATTCCTCCCAGTGATACCAAAAACAATCAAGGCTTAACTACAACAAGACTATGCACATAGTCCACAAAGGGTGCACCAAGAGTGTCTACCTCAGGTCGTAAATGAGAAGACTAAACCGCTGGGCCCTTTAAGACATCTAGTACAGAAAGCCACTATATCAACACAGGGAAGCAGCCAAAATGCAGGGACAACAAAACAGGTCAAAAATGAAAGAAATGGAAGAAAGTAAACTACTGAATATAGAATTCAAAACCACGGTTATAAGGTTATTAAAGAATTTTCAAGAAACCGCCAATATATTTAGTGAGACCATCAAGGAATTGAAAAACAACCAACGAGAAATTAAACATACACTGACTGAAATAAAAAATATTATACAGTGATCCAACAGCAGACTAGAGGATCTCAAGAATCAAACCAAAGATTTCAAACACAAAAAAGCAAAAAAACACTCAACCGGAAAAGCAAAATGAATCCAAAAATAAGAATATAGTGTAAGGAGCGCCTGGGACAACTTCAAGCATACCAACATCACAATTATGGGGGTAGAGGGAGGAGCCAAGATGGCGGCATAGGTAAACACCTACACTGCTGCCTCGCACAACAATTTCAAAACTACAACTAAAAGACAGAACAGACGTCATCCAGAACCACAGGAAAGCTGGCTGAGTGGAAGTTCTACAGCTAGAAGGAAAGAGAGGAGCTCACTGACACCCAGAGGAACTGCAAAAAGCTGAGGTACGGAGACGCGCTCGCTGAGAGAGCGGGTGCCCGAGTACCTGGCTGGCTTTCTCTGGCGGGAGGGAAACGGAGACTCCCAACGGCATTGAACCCCTTATCCTACGACACTAAACCCCAGATCCAGCTGAAACTCATACGGGGGGAGTTTGGACTGTGAAAAGGGAGAAGTGCACGGATATTTAGGGGAGTCGCAAAAGATAGGAGGGTCTGGTACCGGTCACGCACGCGCACACACAGGGCGCCGGCGCCACACTGAGGACAGATTGCTGATTCTGCCGCTGGCTTTTGCGACTGGGCGGGAGACAGACCCTCCCAACTGCGCCACTTCTGAATCCACTGGGCCCCTGTTTCGGGCGAAACCCTGGAGACCTAGACTCGTGTGGTCCTGGTACGCAGGGGAGCAGGGGAGCTGGAAAGGCAGCGGTCTAGAGGCACTGCGGGCGCGCGCGCACAGGACCGCTCCAGCGATTACCCAGTCACGTGAGACTCGGGGGCCGTGGAGGGCGGGGCCGACTGGAAGGCAAGGCGGTCCCTCAAGCCCTGAGACTCCACCCATCCCAAGCTCAACAGAAGCTTCTGTGGTCTTGCAAATAAAAAAATTTCCCCGACAAAGTGAAAATGCCAAAACAAAGGAAGGGATCAAAAACAAAAGAAATGGAGGAAAAAAAACGACTGGATATAGAGTTCAAAACCATGCTTATAAAGTCTCTCAAGAATGTGGAAGAAAAGGTGGATAAATTTAGCGAAAGCCTACTAGAGATACAAAAGAGCCAACTAGAGATGCTAGAGATGATGCGTAAAATTAGCAAGCCCCAAGAGGAGATGAAAAAGGACCAACTAGAGACACTAACTGAAATAAAAAATATACAGAGTCCTAACAGCAGACTAGAGAAAGGCAAGAATCAAGTCAAAAATTTGAAATATAAAGAA
>PVJN01026162.1:0-29298 GCA_004026805.1 Lasiurus borealis
CTCCTCCTCTTTCTTATTCTTCTTAGGTGAATGAGATGCCAGCCTCCTGGTCCACATGTTACAAGAGGATGTTCTCTCCTCTGCCTCATGCCTGTCTCACATCAGTCACAAGAATCAGAAGGATCCACTTGTACTGATTCTTCCATCACTGTCATAAATCTTGACAGAAAAGTAGAACAGGACATCTCTGATTTAGAAGCTAGCACAGAGCATAAAGATACCCACAGTACTTGGTATTGAGTCTGTGAGATGAACTGGGGCATCTCTGAGAGAGTGAATTAATACTAGTTCCTCTTTATGGCACTTCATAAAAAGAGTAATTAAGGAAATGAATATGCTGCATGAAGTTCTTTTCTTCCAGTGGACACACACTATTGGATGACTCATTTGCTGCCAGAGCAAGATTCTATACTCTGAATCAACTGTGTGCCTTCCTGGAGGCACTTCAATAGAACAAGAGTGCACAGAATGACAGCTGATGATGGGAGGCTCAGACACTAAAGTAGAAATGCCGTTGTCTGGAGCTAAACAAAAATTATACCATTTAAAAGCCCAGAGCCCAAGATAAATATGTTGTCCACAAAAGGACAAAAAGGCAGGAAGTTTCCACTAAAATGAGCAGGTCGAAAATGTTAAGAACTCATAAAGCGTGTATTTCTGATTGAGGCCAAAATAAACTAATATATAAAGGAAATGGACCAAGGGCAGATAACTTCATAGAAATCTCACATCTGTGCATGGGCACAAAGGTGGAACTGGCTCATGCCTACATGAGAGGGACCTTGTCATCTGTCTCCTTGTCTTGAACGTGAGTTCTCGGAAGCTCCTAGGAGAAACTCCTCTCTGAATCACCTGCACAGAGCGAACATTCCTGGGGAAAGTGGGGCTGACCTATGTGGTTAATTCTGTTAAAGGACTTTGGGATGAAGCCATAGAGACATGGAAGGAGGACATGCCACTGTGGCAGTAAAAGGTCGACATGATGTTCTTTTCCTCCTAATTTACTCTAAGTGAAGGTAGAAACCAGGACACAGAACTTTTGTCACAGATGGAAAGAGAAAAGGACACGAGTCACTTTGTTCTAATTCATGTGCATTATTTAAAAATAAGGACAATCCTCCCTCATGGTTTCCATAGCTACTCCACTGGTTTTTATTTGCTGCCAGTCGAAGGGATCGGTAAGGGACTTTGGCACCACAGACTTCTCACCCGCGCCCTGACCAGCCCCCAACACTCTCCCAGCCAGTGCCGGCAGCTAGTATCCCTGAGGCTGGCGTTTCTGCTGGAGAAAATAGCATGAATCTTGGGAAAAGACTTACACATGCTAGCACTCGGGTTTCCCACGTTAGAGATAATTTCCCACCTGATAACCTAAAGCAGAGTCCAGCAATACACACACCCTTTCTCACATAGAGAGGAGTTCCAAGCCAGCTTTTCCTTGCAGCCCTTTTAGTAGGAACAGCCAAATGAGGACCTCCCACACATTTGAAGGAGCCCTCCAATGAGGGGCATCATGGGGGTGGGGGCAGGTTGGGGAGAGGATGTGTAGGCCCAAAGGGAAGAATGAAAATGCTGGGAGAAGGAGAGAACTTAGAAAAACACACTATGATTAATATCCATGCTTTAGGAAGGGGACCTGGAGAAGGGTTGGAGCAGGTGGTGCTGAGTGAGCCAGTCCCCCCTCCCTCTTGCAGGCACACAAAAAACTCAGTTTGACATTCAGTGCATTATCAAGTATTGATTGTCCATCTTTTATGTGTTAAGTTCATCCTGGGCACTGATGGCAGTCAACTTTATTTTTACTCACATACAATTCATCCCATTCATGGCCATCCATTTCATCCGTCCATCGCCTCTTTTACTGAGTCCAGTCTGCAAAACAGGGGATAAGAATTATGGAAGCAGAAAGTCTTGTTCTCTCATAGACTTTGGCCACAGTTGCGAGGGATGAATGATGGAAAGCGGCAGAAAGAAATACCACTTTCCACACTCTGTGATGCTTTATAGCTTACAAAGCACCTATTTATCTCACAATGCCCTGTAAGCCTATAAAGTAGAACATTTTTCCAGCTGCCCTCTCACTCCCACTGTTGAGCCAACCAGGGCGTGTAAAGATGTAATGGGATAACATCAAGAGCTTCATGTGCCTGCTTCTAGTGCTCGTAAGAGAGCTGCTATGATAAAGACTTTAGGAACTGGAAGAACGGAGACATGGGCAAAGTTTGCCTGTGGTCATCGTCACGCTTTCTTTCTGCGCTCGCCTTCCTTCTGCCATCTCGGCACTGCAGTGTGTCTAAATGCTCAGCCCCTGGGTTCCCAAAGTCCCCTAGGTACTGCCCCTCCAGCGTTTAACCTTTGCTCCCACCTCCTCCATCAGATCACATCAATCCCACGTCTCTTTCCTGAAGGTCTTTAATATAATGTGACAACAATTGATACAGGATCCCCCAAAGATTGCTTTCAAAATCACTTAAGTCTTCAACATAGGAAAGTTCCTTCTCTTGCAAACAGAATGGTGTAAGTTTATGGTTACTCCGGTGGCTGAGAAAGAGTGGGGGTCGCTCTCGGCATTGCTGAGCAAACCACGTAAGTAGGTGATTGTCCCAAATAACGTGCTGTAAGATCAAACTCTTGTGACTTGTAGAGATATAAGGGTTGGAGGAAGAAAAGGGCTTTCCCCAGACATTTAACCATGCACCTGTGGGAGACACTTCAACTTTCTTCAAGTAGAGAAAGCAGCGTTTGCCCTCTTTCACAGGAAACTCACCGTTTAGCCTGTCATCACATTTCCTGGGCTGGACAGATCATTTTTAGAGCCTCACTGTAGATCCTAGAGTGAACTTTTACCCAGGTTCAATCTGATTCCCACACAAAGATGGCAAGTGTATGGTGTAGGGTGGGTGGTTTGCAGTGGTGATGGTAATGGCGGTGAGTGTGTTCATGTGTGTGTGTGCACGTGCATGTGCATGTGGCACACTCATCAGAGACAGAAGGAAGAGCACAATAATGGAATATTTACCTACACAATTCTGCTCTAAAGTAAAAAAACAAACAAACAAAAAACACAAAAAAACCCTACAAAAACCCCCACACCTCTATTTTGTTAGATACTATTACAACAATTTTCAGCCAAATGGTGCTTATTTTGCTTTAATTTTGCAGAAAATAAACTCCATGTCCCCTGGAGTTGGGTGGCTGTGGAGTGCTACTGTGATAAGAATGAACCATCTGCTGAATATCTAAGCAAGAATTGTTACTTCCCAGATTCTAAGACAAAACTTCCCGTGGAGTCAGATGATTTCAGAAAAATGGTTACGGTTGTGAATTAACTCTACACGGCCCATCTGCCATAGTTTCTTGGTCCAAGTGTGAGCTGCCTCAGCCACACTGATCGAATACCTCTGAGAAGAAGGGGTCCTCGCAAAGGTCAGCACCAACTGGCCGTTTCTGTTTTTAACCTACGTGAGGTGCGGTTGCCAGTGACTATGTATGTACTAGTGAAAGAAAAAGACAAAATGATCGCGTACAAATGATCTAACTTTACCCCGAGAAAAATCTAAAAGCATTCATTAGAAGGTTAGCATCAAGTGGCTGAATACATTAAAAGCAAAATGTAAAGTTGTGACGCGTAAAATGGTGCAAACCTGGCTTAGCCATGGTGCAGATCTAATGGAGAGACACCACCAGCCTCTGCCCGGAGACAGCTTGTCCTGTAAGCTCCCTGTAAACATTCAAGGTTTTGAGAAAATCCATAGCAGTTAAATTCTTCCCTTTGCAAAGTCCTCATCAGCCTACCTCAGAACAGACTGTCCAGACAGACTTCTCTGCTAGACACGAGTTAATCAGCTTACTTAGAAAACGTGCCAACAAGATTCAGTCTCTCAGACTGTCTTCACTTTCTCCTCTCTCCCTTCTCCTATAATTCTGGGACTTGTTATTGTCTTGCCTTCCTTGACAATAATCTACTGATTGTTCTTCTTCACAAGAGTAAATGTGCACGCTAACAACAAACTAAGTATTGTGCTGTATCAATAATCACATGGAAAACATAATTTAAAAACAGAAGTTTTATTGGAAAAAAGAATTGATCAAAATTTAAAACCTTAACCTGGCATCAATTTAAAGAGAAGAGGGTATCTTATAAAAAAGATGTACTTGGATCTATTTTTATTGTTATATAACAAAGCACCCCAAAATTTGGTGACTGGGAACAATCACTACTTTATTTGTTCATCATTCTGCTATGTTGTTGGGATTCAGCTGAGTGAGTTTTTGCTGTCTTGTTTCAGGTCATTCATGCTGCTGCAGTCAGGTGGCCAGATGGCCAGGGGGGAGGGACCCCAGGAGGTTGGCCAGCAGGACCCCTGATCCAGGCCTAGGGGAGGGGTATTAAGAGGGGGGAAAGGACTGCAGGAGGTTGGCTGCCCTCCCCAATTCGGGGCTGATGGGGGGCCCTGACAGCTGGAGGGAGGGGCCGAGGGAGGTTGGCTGTGGGAGTGCACTGACCACCAGGGGGCAGCCCTGCATTGAGTATATGCCCCCTGGTGGTCAGTGTGCATCAGAGTAACTGGTTGAACAGTCATTCTGGTCGATCCAGTCTTTCAGTCTTTCAGTCGCTTAGGCTTTTATATATACAGACTAGAGGCCCAATGAATGGAATTCATGCAAGGGCCCTTGCCCTGGCCCCTGCCCGCTGCCTCTGCCAAGGCCCCCATGTGCTGCGGCTTTGTCCAGAAGGAAGGACATCTGGTCTAATTAGCACATTATGCTTTTATTATTATAGATCCTCAGAGCCTACATAGTCTCCTGTCAGTAAATAAATATGCACGAGATTAATGAATGAAGGGAAAGACATGTGTAGTAGTATTCCACTTCTTACTAGAAATACAGCCATGAATAAGACAGAGTCCCTGCCCTCATGGGGTTTGCAACATGCATACATGAACAGGAGGGGAAGACAACAAATACATAAATAAATCAGATACTTTCAGATAACAGGAATTGCTATAATAAAAAAACAAAAACACAGCAAAATAAAGAGAAAGAGAATAACCCTAGCCAGACTGCAGACTGAAGGGTCCTGGGTTTTATTCTGCCTAAGAGTTGTTACCTTGATTGCAGGCCCCATCTCAGGTCCTAGTTGGGGAGCTTACAGGAGGCAACTAATCGGTGTGTCTCTCTCACATGGGTATTTCTCTTTGTTTCTACCCCTCCCTTCCGCTCTAAAAATCAATGGAAAAAATATCCTCAGGTGAGGATTAATAAAAACAGCAAGAAGAGAGAGAGAGAGAGAGAGAGAGAGAGAGAGAGAGAGAGAGAGAAGAAGAAGAAGAAGAAGAAGAAGAAGAAGAAGAAGAAGAAGAAATAATGTTGTTGTAAGGAAAGGTAGTTTTAAGCAAAAAAATTAGAATGAGTGAGCCATTCAAGAGCTGGATTCCTGGAAAGGCCTAGACAGGAAGAGGGGAATGTCCAAAGAAAGAGGAACAAGTGCAGAGTCTGGAGAGGGAACGGAGCTTTATACTTTTGAATGACAAAAGGAAGGCCAGGAAGACGGGAGGTTATTGGAGAGGAACAGAATGGTGGGAGATGAAGTTGGAGAAAGGCCAGGTCATATAGGGCCTTGAAGGGCATGGAAAGGAGCTTGACTTTTATACTAAGAACAAATACATGGACAGGTCTGATGCCAGGACATAAAATGATATGATATCCACCTCTCCAGAGTAGCTCAATGGTTGAGCATCAACCAATGAACCAGGTGGTTGCAGTTCTATTTCTGGTCAGGGCACATGCCTGAGTTGCGGGCTCGATTCCCAGTAGGGGGTGTAGAGGAGGCAGCTGATCAATGATTCTCATCTTTGATGTTTCTATCTCTCTCTCCCTCTTCCTTCTTCTCTGAAATCAATAAAAAGATATATTTTTAAAAACTGACATGATATCTGTTTTTAAAAGCTCACTTTGCTTGCTGAGCCAAAAATGATTCTCTCTATGCTATTGTCTATTTTATCTTTTTAAATAGCACTCATCTGGAATTGATTTGCCCATTTATTTTTACTTATTTATTTTCTGTCTCCTCCACCTTCACACCAATAAAATGTAATCTCTGAATGTGAGCATTTTGCCAGTTTTGCTCACTGTTGCACACCCAGGTGTTTAAAATAGTGTCTGGTAATGGGGTGGTGAGGGCCTGGGGCAGGGTTGGGGAGGGGCTGCAGGGAGCCAATGAGGGGGAAAAAGGAGACATATCTAATACTTTCAACAATAAAGAGTTATTTTTAAAAACAGATCCTAGTAGATGTTAATAATAATTAATAATCTAATGAATAAGTGAATGTATTCGTTCATTTTGTTCATTTATATAGTTAAGCCTGAGAGGAGCACCTATGGTTTATGAGCTGGTGCTGAAACAGGAAACAATAAATATTTAGTGGCCCTTTTCTAGTTGTATCTGGGGGGAATGACTCCCTGCACAGCCCCTGCTCCTCCCACATTATACACAGATGCAATGTGACTGCAGTGAGACTGAAGTCAGCTCCTGGAGGGTGGAGACATACAGAAGTGTGTATGTGTTCCCACCCCACTCAGATGTGCTGAAGCATGGGCAGAGCAGACATTCGAAGCTGGATGGATCTGGGTCCAACTTCGTCTTCTGGCTCTTGCCAGCTATGTGATTTTGAGGAAGGAGACTAGAGTTTGGGGGGTAAGCACACAACAGAACATACACAAGAGGTATTATAGAATTGCACACTTGAAACTGATGATATTAACCAATGTGACTCCAATAAACTTAACCTAAAAGCAAACTAGTCAGGAGAGTGGCACAGGGAATCTGTATTAATAAAAGGGTAATATGCTAATTAGACTGACATCTTCCAGACATCCTTCCAGACAAAGCCATGGTGGTAGGGGAGGGCAGCTAGGGGTGATTAGGCAGGAAGGCAGAGGTAGTTGGGGCAATCAGGCAGAGTGGTTAGGGATGATCAGACAGGTAGGCAGGTGAGTGGTTAGGAGCCAGCAGTCCTGGATTGCGAGAGAGATGTCTGACTGCCTATTTAGGCCTAAACTGGCAATCAGACATCGCCTGAGGGATCCCGGATTTTAGAGGGTGCAGGCCGGGTTGAGGGATCCCCCTCTCTTGTGCATGAATTTTTTGCATTGGGCCTCTAGTATAGTTAATAACTATGTATGGTGTCAGATTGGTACTACACTTAGCAGGGTGAACACACTGTAAAGGTATATAAGTGTCTAATCTCTATGATATACACCTGAAACTTATATAATTTTGTATGTCAACTATAACTGAAAAATAAATTTTAAAACATTTAAAACCACCTCCACCCTGGGGTCATGATTTACTCATGAAGATTTTCTTTGAGACAGTTACCCTGTTCTGTGCTTAGTAAACAAATAAATCAGAAACTTAGGTAAATGTTGCTTCCCTTCCCAATGTGAGGAGAAAGGGGTGATGGGCAAGGTTATAAGCCAATCAGAGATATGGGAGGCAGCTATGAGAGGCTGCAGTGCGTCCTCACCAGCTAAAATTCCCAGCTCCATCCTATCTTCTACACTTTGAGCTACTGCACAACACCACCAGAGCATCCTAGAAAGGGTGCCCCAGGCTGAAGAACCTGTGGGTTCCCGAAAAAACAAAATTAGGGGTCATCATGACAACACTCATTGAGTGCTCACTGTGTGGTAGGCACCGTTCTAGGCATTGCTCCTCTCAACTAATCCAATTCTTCCCTATACGACTCTCACTTTGCTGTGCAGGTGAGAGAGCTGAGTTAGAGGGGACAAACAACTCACTCCATGGCACATGAGTGGTGAGTGGCCGAGTTGGGATCTGAACCCAAGCAGTTAGGCTCCAGAACCTGATTCTCACCTCTGTGCCCTCTTCCTTCCCAAGGCAGGACAGGTGGATGACAAGTCTGTAACCCATGTCTGTGGTCTCAAATAGTTCAGCAGCACCCTCTGCACCCACAGTACCCACTGCTGGGACAGGCTTCTAGACAGGCACATCCTCGAGGTTTATTTCTAGATTATTCCCTGTGTCCCATGGCCCATTGATCACAACATACTGTGTTTACATTCCTCTTTTAGGTAAGGGAAAGCACATGGTTTCTATGACTGGTATCTGTCTGGGTCCTCTTCCTTCTTCCATCTGTCACCTTCCTCAGAACTCCTGCGCTGCCATCAGAACCCAGCCTTTGGTCAGTCACTTATGTCGTATATCACAGAGTGCCTAGCACATAGGTGCTCAATGCATGTCCAATGAATAGGAAAAAAGAAGGTAATTTCAGACAATGATGAAGAATGGTGATAGGCAATGAGCTCCTGCCTCCTTCAAGTCCAGGAGCTGTGCCAGTCCAAGAGCTGACGTGGCACCATTGGCACAAACAGAGAACCATTTTAAAGTGCAATGGCAAATTTAAACCCTAAAGCATGAGAAATATTTTTATGACTGCACCTTGCCAAATGGAACTGAAGCAGATTTGGGTATAAAAATTGAGAGGAAGCAAAAGTGGAATGAATAAAAATAGAAAAGAAGTTACCAAGCCTTGAAAGGGAAATGAAATTGAATCTCCCTGGGCTGGAGGAGATGACGTAAAAATGAATACATTGACAGCATATTAACATGCAGTGCATCCACAGTCTGTCCTTAGGGGATAACAAAAGATATTTTTGTTATCTCAATGCAGAATTGTGGTTTGATTTTTTTCCCCCCCATTAGCTCCTGGCTTAGTTTTATACAGAACTAAGCATTGGGTTTTGCTCTGCTAATTAGGGCACGTAGAAGTTTGCAATATGTTTCTCTCAAAATCTTCCTAGTGTAATTATTTTCTTTTTTTAATATGTGTTTTATTTTTAAAGATTTTAAATAGAGGAAGGGGAAAACAGAGAGAGAAAGAGAAAGCGAGAGAGAGAGAGAAACATTAATCAGCTGCCTCCTGCAGGCCTCCTACTGGGGATCAAGTCCAAAACCCAGGCAAGTGCCCTGACTTGGAATCAAATGGGTGACCTTTTGGTGCATGGGATGATGCTCAACCAACTGACCACACTGGTGCAACTATTTTCTTGGATAAAATTTTCTGTGAAGTTGAGGGTGATCGTGTGTGTGTGTGTGTGTGTGTGTGTGTTTTGTTTGGAGTTTTGAGAGATGGAACGTTCCAGAGTTGAAACCTAAGAAGTCTGATGTGGCCATTGCAGAATCTAATTAGGAAACAGGAGACCCAGTTCTTTCCCTGAAGCTCACAGTATCCTCTCGTGGGCAAATCACCTTATCTCTGGTTCTCAGTTTTACTAGTTATAAAATGGATTTGCTACTTCCTACTTCTTCTACTTCATTAATGAGGGTCAAATGAGATAATGGACATGAAAGTACTCTGATGAGTCTAAATATGATGCTAATGGGAAGAATTTTAGTCGTAATTTTTTCTAAATAATAAATAATAAAATCATTTTGTATGTAATTCCAAGATTACGAAGGCTTATTTTGAGGAATACCAGTACATAGTAATTCCTTATGTTTATATAACATCTTATAATTTTAAAAATCCACAACCTGCCTTCATCTACTAGATGCACCCAATCATCCTGCAGCATAAGCAGCTCTTCGGACAGATGGAAAAAGGCTAAATGAATTGCACAAGATCTCTCAGCTCTAATATGGTGGAGCCAGCACGAAAGCCCACATAATCCTACAGCTGGTTCAAACACCCTCCAGGCTGAAGCTGTGCCATTCTTCCTGACTGTGTGTGTGTGTCTGTGAATATCATTTTCTAATTAATAAATACATAAAAAATGGGAAGCTTGTTCCTTGATTTCTCCCTCATGTCTTGCTCTTAATATGTCTTTTTTTTTAAAATATAATTTTTTATTGATTTCAGAGAGGTAGGGAGAGGAAGAGAGAGAAACATCAATGATGAGAGAGAATCATTAATTGGCTGCCTCCTGCACGCTCCTAATTGGGGATCAAACCTGCAACCCGGGCATGTAACCTTGACCAGAATTGAGCCCAGGACCTTTTAGTCTGCAGGCTTATGCTTTATCCACTGAACCAAACTGGCTAGGGCGATATGGTTTTTTTTTGTTTGTTTGTTTGTTTGTTTGTTTTTACATTTAGTGTCATTTATTCAATAAATGTATACTCTAATAGACTCCATACTAGACACTGGGGAACCTGGTGAAGAGGTCATTGCGAAACTTCTGGTCTACAAGGGAAGACAGACACATAAGCAGGCAAGTGCATCATGTGGTGAATGTCAAGCCTGAGGTAAGATGGCTCCATGTGAGCACCCAAGAAGGGTGCCAGCTCCACTTGCAGGCCAGAGGAGGCTTCCAGAAAGAAGTGATGTCTAAGGTGACACCTGAGGAAGAGCAGGAGTTTGGCGGGTCAAGAAGGAATGTCAAGTAGAAGCAGTGGGCATATCAAAAGCCTGAAGAAAAGGCAGGATATTTGGGAGACAAAAGATTTTATAAAGGCTGATGCATAAAGAGTGCAATTAAGGAGTGAGGAGTAGAGAAGGGGGGCTGCTAGTGAGAGATAAAACCAAGACACAAGCTGTGGTTTGTGATCAGTTTTATCAGGGGAGTGACACACTATTCAGGAAGTGTTTGGGGAATGGTATGGACAAGAGTCAATGAGCAAAGAAGAAGATCAGTGGCCAGCAGGGAGATGATGGCCTGGCCTAGAGTGGTGGTATGGAATGGAGGGAATTTGAGAGACATTGAACTAGTTTGGGAACTGAGGAGATACACTTGGTGACTGGATGTGGACTGAATGAGAGAGTAAAAAGTTTGGCTCAGTGGATAGAGCATTGGCCTGCAGACTGAAAGGTCCCAGGTTCGATTCTCGTCAAGGGCATATACCTTGGTTGCAGGCACATCTCCAGTAGGTGTGTGCAGGAGGCAGCTGATCGATATTCACCTCTCATCGATGTTTCTAACTCTCAATCCCTCTCCCTTCCTCTCTGTACAAAATCAATAAAATATATTTTTTTAAAAAGAATACGGATTTTAAATAAAAGTCAAGGGTGACACCTAGATCTGCCATCAACACATGCGAATTATTCACATATTTAAGACATCTCAACAATTGATTAATTTTTTCATCAAATATGACAATTGCATTGGAGCTACATTCTCCCAGAGGCCACTTTATTTTTTCTCACCTACAAACTACCAAGCAAAACATGTGAGTTGGACCGTGGTTGCCTCTGCCTTCTCTCTTTGCATCCTACGGAGCTGAATTCACTGCTATCTCCTTCTCCCAGCCTTTCATCTCCTATATTTCTCTTTTCTTAAATCTCCTTAGTTTTTAAGCTGCGGAAAATTAAGCCAAAGCATTATTGACTAAATCTCTTCCTATTTGGAAGTGAATTTGAAAGAGGAAAGACCCCAAAATTTGAATAGAAATGAAAACATATGTGCATGCAAAAACTTATCTGTGGGTATTTATTGAGCTACATTATTCTGAACTAGGAACCATGCAAATATCCATCAATGAATAAGGAATAAATGGATGAGTAATGCGTAGTATATCTATGCAATAAAAACAAACTCCTGACACATCTACAACATGGACACATCTCAAAAATGGTATGCCAGGTGAATGAGGCCAGGTGCAAACAGTCACATATTATAGGTTCAGGAAATGTCCAGAAAAGGCAAAACTATAGAGACAGAAAGTAGGATGGTTGCCTGGAACAGGGGGTGGGAATAGGGATAGACCTCAAATGGACTGAGGCTTTTTTGGGGGGTGACGGAAATGTTCTAGCACTGGAATGTGGTAATCAGTGCACAATTCTAAATTTCTTTAAAAATCACTAAATGTAAATTACTCTCTAATAAAGCTGTCTTTAACAAGCTGTTGAAAGAACTCAGAAGAAATTGAACGATAGTGCAGACATGCATTTGAAAGGGCCAGTTATCATAGACAATGTCAGAGAGGAGGGTCTGTGTGCTGCAATTAGACTTCCTCATTGGTGTGAAAAGGAGGTCAGGGGTCTAGGCCAGCTGTGGAGTGTTTCACAGAGAAAAGTTATTTCCAAAGTTATGGCCAAGTTCAGGTCCCATATCTGGAGGACTATGGGGACAGCTGGCTGGCCCTAACATGGACAGTAAACAGTGGATGTCCCTGACGTGACAGACAAGCAAGTTCCAATCCGGCTGTGGATTTCAAGGTCCTTCACTATGGACTGGACTCAAGAAGGTGTTTAGACTTTGGGGATGAGTACTATCAAGGACAAAGCACAGCCCTGGCCCTAGGGTTTCTTTCAATAGGGAACCAGACTGGGAACTGAAGAAGAGGGAGCAAGATAGAAACCCAGGTGTAAGAACTGATGCATCAGGGGAGGACTGGATGCAGATAGATTGTCAGAGCAGGTATTCAGAATCAGAGCATTTGAAGAATCTCATCAGTTATGGGGGCCCATGGTGGAGAGATGTGGTCTGGGCATAGCTGATGGTAGGTGCAAGTGATCAGAACTGGGACCCAAAGGCTGAGTTGGATGGTGGTGACCACGCTGAGCCCTGACTGAGTCCCAGACAGATTAGGACTTTCAAATGTTCACTTCTCCCACCTCTTCAGGCAATTCAAAATACAATACTAAATCTTATATTAAGCACGCGCAGGTCTGACAAAATTTTCCCATGGTCATTATATCTATATATTTTTTAACTCAACAAAGTTTTTCTGACCACTTATTAGAGTGTCTAGCTCCTGCCTACCCCATCCCCCTATCCTTTCCCTAATTACTTCCTAATATACTATATAATGTGTCTATTAATTTTATTTATTGCCTAGCGTACATCTTTCAAATCTAATGGTATAAATACACTACCATGTTTCCAGTGCCTGACAAAGTATGCTCCATGAATATTTATTGAGTGAATGAATCAAACATCTAACTCTCTCCCCATTTTTCCCCCTGCTTTGCTGATGCTCTAAGAATAGTTTACGTTACAAGTTGGTTAACTCAGTGCCACCTCAGGTCACAGTGGGTTCTAGGAACTGGTGGTAGGTCCCCTCTGAGTCAGGATTGTGGCCGGGGGTGGGCGGAGGGCGAGGGGGTCAAGGGGTACTGCAGAGGGAAGAGCTTAGGTTGGGCCTGACAGTCAACAAACACTCATGGTACAATTCAGGACTCGAGGCTGGCTATCCTTGGGCATTGTCCTGTCCTTTTTTTAAAAAAAATCTATCTATATCTATCTATCTATCTATCTATCTATCTATCTATCTATCTATCTATCATCTATCTACCTACCTACCTATCATCTTCTTATTTGGGTGACATTGGTTAGTAGCATTATATAAATTCAGGTGTGCAACTTTACAACATCTGTATACTCCATTGTGTACTCACCACTCACAGTATAGTCTCCCTCTTCACCATCTATTTGACTCCCTTTACCCTCTTCATCTTTCCCTTACACCTCTTCCCTTCTAGTAACTACCATTCTGTTGTTTGTATCTATGAGGTTGTTTTGTTTGTTACTTTTTGTTTTATACCACTTATGAGTGAAATCATGGTTCTTATCCTTTTCTGTCTGATTTCCTTCATTTAGCATGGTACTCTCAAGATCCATTTATGTTGTCTCAGATGACAATATTTCATCATTTTTATGGCTGAGTAGTATTCTATTGTATACATATACCACATTTTCTTTATCCAAACATCTGTTGAAGGACACTTAAGTTGTTTTCATGTTTTGGTTTTTGTAAATAATGCTACAATGAACATAGAGGTGCATATGTCATTAGGTATAAGCGTTTTCAAATTTTTCAGGTAGATGCCCAGAAGAGGGATTGCTGGGTCATATGAAAATTGCACCATATAGGCAACTGCTTAGTGTGCCTGTTGGCAATTGGGCCAGAAAACCTAGTTTTGTTTCGTTATTGGCAGCTCAACAGTCTAACAGACTCGGACCAGGCAGGGCACCACCTTTGGCAGATCACCTGGGGACTGCAGCGAACGAAGCTGCATACAAGGAGGACAACAAATGGCTGGTTAGGGTATCTTCGGGTTCTATCCTTCCCATTTTGGACAGTCAGAAAAAGAAGAGGACGTGTAGTGAGATACAGTTGCTCTGCTGGGCTCTTTTAAGAAAGAAGAAAAATCTGATTCAGTGGCAATTTTCGGATAACTTTGACAGGTGTGGCTGACTCCTGGCTCTGTTACATGCATCATGACATCTATCCTGGAGAGTTTCTACCCAATTTCTGAAACATTCTTCACATGTTGAATCTTCTTACAACTCTCCATAATTTAGTCATGACTCATTGCTATTTTTCTTTCAGTTGAATTAAAAAAATGTGAGTGATTTTTGTTCTGTTGAAGGAAAGTCATTTGTTTTTTAAAATGAATGCATTTTGAATCTCTGGGTGCCATGGATCAAATTACACATTTTCTAATCTATATATATAATAGAGAAATATGCTAACTAACCAGGACACCAGACAGGAGGAGGTCCTGCCTGCAGTGTCAGGGGTGGGTGGCAGGGGCTTCCGTGCATCTGTGCTGGGGGAGGGCATGATCAGCAGCGGCCACAGCTGCGTCAAGGGCCTGAGAGGGAGGCAGGGTCAGACCGGCATCAGCTGTCGCTGCTGCAGGGCCTGGGGAGTGAGGCAGGCCAGACTGGCGATTATATGGTGGGCAGTGCTGCACGATTTCAAATCACATGCTGGGCTCCTAGTGGTTCACAGACACCCCCAGTCTAGAAATAACTGGTTAGTCTTTTCCAAATATCTAGACAACACTTTTGTCTAAGTAAACTTTTTATTGAAGTGCAATATGCATTCAGAAATTAGGGTGAATCCTAAATGTACAGCTTGATGAATTTTCATGAAGGGAACACATTTGTTTCACAGCATTTGAATCAAGAAACAAAATGATCAGCTCCCTGGAAGTCCCCGGAAACGCTCTCCAGTCACTGATGATAGCAGCTTGGTCTGTTTTCAGCTTTCCATGAATGGAGACATACAGGGTGTGTTTTTTGTGTCTGGACTCTGTTGCTCAACAATTTGTTTATGAAGATAAAGCTGTAGATTTGAGGGTGAGAGAGGTAGAGAAGGAAGGGTTGGCATTGGGTTGCAAAGGTTGGTAAACCTGGGGTCCAGGCAGGCAGATAGTGGCCTCCAGCCCCATGGAAAAGTAATTACAAGGGTGAAGAGAAAAAAGGAGGAATCAAGGATGACTCTTTAGGTGTTTGCTTGAAAACTGGGTGGCTGCTATTTCCTGAGCTGAGGAACAATCGGGAGAGAAACAAGTTTGGGGAGATTGTTAAGCAAATGTTTTGTTTTGGACAAGTTGAATTTGAGATGCTTCTTAAGCAAAATCCAAGTGTGTTGGAAGCTGTAGAGAGCCGTCAAAGGACTTTTAGCCTGAGGATGTCACTGTTGAAAAATTCTTCTTGACTGTAAAAGGAGGAAGAAAGACTTAGTCCATATACCAATTGGTATGAATACACATATTAAGAATGTTGGCCCAATACACTTTTATTGTGTCTCTGAAAACAGAAAATTCCTATGTGTTCTAAGACAATTTCACTGTAGTGGAAACCAAATAGTTTAACAAAATATATTTCCAACAAAATATATTTGTTGGATAGGTTTCCTCTTCACCAGAAAGGTTTAAATCACTTATCTATATATTTATCCTAACATTTAACAATTTAATTGCAGTAGGCTAAATATTTAATGGATGAGTATGTGTGTGTGTCTTTAACTTAAGGAGTTATAAGTACACTTCTACATTGAGTGAGAAAATGTACTTGGGAGTAGAAAAATAATCATTTCAGATTAAACTTCCTCCTTTTTGTTTAAGTGTTGGCACCCATTGCTGGTGAATACTTGTTTTTTAACCAAGGATAGGATGCTGGAATGAGGCTCTGGCCATCCCTCTCCAGTAAGCTGAAGAACAAAAATGTGCCTTCCCTTCTGATATTTTTGCAATTAATTCACTTATATCCAACTTCTAACAGATGTAGCACTTGAGGGAAAAAAATAATTCTTCCTTCATGCCTAGATTTCTCCTCTTCTTATAATTCAACCATAAGGAAAGTAAAAGATGAAATGAAATATGCTTCATTGCCTTAATAAGAAACAGAAATACAAACAAAATGGCACAATGTGCAGATTGACAGATTCCCTGAGAGTCCCCGCCCTGGCTGGCTTCCAGTTTATTGGTTTGCTCTTTTCCTCACCGCCTCCTCCCTCCCTTTTCAGCCTGTGCTTTGCCCTGACTTGAGTCTATCTGCTCTTTCCCATCTCTACCCTGATGGCTATTTCTCCTTCTCTTGTACAACTAGTGTTTTCACATTTTCTGATAACAGTACTGTGAAATTAGAGAACCTTTCAGAAAGGAATTCTAGCCCTACTAGTGTGGCTCAGTATTGAACTTTGACCTATGACCCAGGAGATCAAGTTTTAATTCCTGGTCAGGGCACATGCCTGGGTGGCAGGTTGGATTCCCAGAAGGGAGCATGCGGGGGCAGCCTTATCAATGATTCTTTCTCTTCCTTCTCTGAAATAATTTATATATACATATATATATATATATATATATATATATATATATATATATATATATATATATGTTTTTTTTTTAATTTTTCTTTTAGGGAATTCTATATTCCACTAGCAAGATCACAGTTTGACAAGTGGGTGTGGGTGTCCAAGCAAGTTGATTCTCAAATATTTTGACACAGACAACATAGTGGCCTTTCTTTCAGGAAAGGCACACACATATTTTTAACCTTTGGGATTCTTTAGATATAGACCCAAAGATGAAAGGGAGGTTGAAATAGAATAGGTTTTGCTCACTGATGCGGACCAAGCCCTGCCCCCATATGAGCTTACATCCACTAAAATATATCTCCCACTTGCTCTGCCTCAGTGAATAAAATTTTTACGTGAGAACAATATTAGTACTGCCTTATACTTTTTTGGTTTTGTGGACTCTACTGTTGTAAATATGTTACTTAGTGCATTGCTGCTTATGAAGTGCCCTCCTCTGTGCCATACATGGAGCTAAACTGTGCTGAACACTATCTCCTGTGGTTCCCAATTAACAGATGGGGCAACTGGGGCTCAGAGAGAACTTGTCTAGGTTGGGCCTCATACATTGTGGGGTTAAGAGTTCTGACTCCACATCTGGCCCAAAACACTGTATCTATGAGGTTGTTTGTTTTGTTTGTTACTTTTTGCTTTTATACCACAGATGAATGAAATCATACAGTTCCTTTTCTGTCTGATTTCTTTCATTTAGCATGATATTTGAAATTGCATGCTCATCTTGTCAGAGTCTGAATATTTTAGTGATTTGTGGGTGACTCTTGCTAAAACACAGGTGTGTGACTGCCAAGAGAACCCTGGCTTGTTCATCAGACTAGCTTTATTAGAGAGGCAGATCCTGAGAAGATGAAACAGGCTGGCTAGGGCGTAGAGGACAACTCTGGAGGAGGGAGGGAAGAGTAGGTCCCACAGGGAAGACCAAATTCATGCCTTGGATGATCATAATGTACTCAGCATTCCCTGAATGCAGAAGAGAGTAGTGGGAAGGTATGCACACATCTGCCCTGTATAGATATACATTCTAGATGGGATGGATCCTTCTTGGTCTGGGTGCTGTCCTCTGACACAACAGACAGAAAATGCTAATTACTTCAAGGTTCCATTGGTCAATATTAGGAACTTTCTCTTAGCTCTTTGGGAAAGCAGGCCCCAGGGTTCTTGCAATCCAGAAATCATAGCTTCTTTGAAAATTGGAAACCCCAGTGAGACCCAGGCCTTGAGATTCTCCAGCAGCTCCTTTCTGGAGAGGTCCTTCTGGGCAGGATTCAGACACAACCTCTCCTCCCACATCCTTAAATCTTAAAGAATCTCCACACAATTCATGCCCACTGGAGTGGCGAGCTCCCAGAAGAGGAGCTGGCTAAAGCCTGGCTGAGAGCATGGCCACCATTACTGAGAATCCTGGACTTGCCTAGCAGCCTGGGAGGATCAGGTGCTACAATTCACCTGAGGCCTGAAGTGATATATTGGTACTGGAACTTGGATGAACTTCTCTCCAGGGCATTTGCATTTTAAGAGGAGATCAAGTTCTAAGGAGGACATTTCAGGCTAGAACCAGCAGGTGGGCTTGTATTTCTTCTGGTAGGGGCACCACTGAAATTTCCTATTCCATCTGTGCATGTGCCCAGCTCCAAGTCATAGGTGCAAAGCCAGAGCTACTCACAAATTTGAGCCCAGGGCCTGTCACTATCAGTGAGGCCTTGGAGATGTGTCTTAGTCACATGGGTCTTCTGGGGCTAGACAACATCTACCTGCCTACTGAGACTGCTAGAAAGGTAACATGAGCTATTTCAGGAAAAGAGAGGAAGTCTAGAGAGCTAAATTTTGCAAATTGGGTATGTTTTGTAATGCTGACTATATTATATCTGAATCATCCAGCATTATTATCTAGTGCCATTCTGGCTGATGAGATTTATGGGGAAAATCCAGCCAGGCATAGCTGGAGATGGAAAATAGAAATTGGTTTGAAGTCATTTCACTGCATTTTGATTTTCTCAGTTACCAACTTACCTAACTTTTAAATGTTACTAACATTCAAAGGGTTGTCTCTTTTACTAATTTGAATACCATTTTTCTATTTTTCAATGTTTGGCATTCTTTCCAAATTCTGTGAATGGTATATCAACCTTAAGTTTGAACTTAAAATAATTAAAGATGTATATTACATTAAGTCAAAACATGGTCAAGTGGTAAAGGCTTAAGCAAAAGGGATGACATTTTAACTAGGGATTTTCAGTTATTTAATTCAGAATTAGTTAAATTTTAAATTCAAAAGCACCTGAAAAAAATAATTATAGTTCAAACTATCCTGATATGAAATGATGATATTTGAAATTTCTAACAAGGGCCAATTATAATAAAATAAACCAAAGCATCAGGGAAAGTATGTGAGGATGCCCAGAAGGATGTATTATAATGATTTCCATGACCTCAAGTTTGATATTCACTAAATGTAAACACAAAATTGTGAAAAGATTTTGTTTTAATCGTTTTTTAAAAATCCTTAAATTCTAGAGAGACTGATAATGTGAAAAATAAACTGAAAGTAACAGAAACGACTGTATCACATAGTTGTTGTGGGCGACTTCCACGACCAGTTGCAAATGACCATGAAGGCTGCTAAGTTGGTTAATAAGCAAGCAAGGGTTTACTGAGCTGGCCAGCGACGGCCATGAGGGCACCACACACAGGTGGAGTCCACCCACTCATCACCACACCGTCCCAGGTGTAGGCAGTCTTTTAAGGGCCTTAACCACAAAGTTTTCTAAATTCTGAGAACAGCCGAGGGGGGTGGGTTTCAGTGGGCCGCTACTGTTCCAGTTGACTGCACCTTATCTCCCAACCACACCCTGCTAGACGTTGGAATGTGGACCTATCTTGCCAAAGCAGATTGTACAGAAGCAAAATTGAGCAAAGTTAATAATCTCTAAAGGTCATCTACAGTCTCAACTCCTGGAGCCACTGAGTAAACTGAAAATCAATCTTTTATGGTTCTGGTCCTCAGGCACAGGAGAATAACCTTTGTGATGTGGGATGGATTTATGTGACTTTCCACGTCAAACAGCAGTTTTTACCTGAGATGAATGCTCTTAAGGTCCTATTTCAATAGTAAATTTGAATTATTAAATTATTACAAAAATTGGGCTCATAAAGTACTTGCGAAATTGACAGAACAATCACAAATATGCTAAAACATTGGCAAAACAAAAAATAGCATTAAAGAAATCAGTGTAAACTGAAAAAATCTGTGGGAAGTAAGCATTGACATTTTAGTTATGAAATGATTTCTGAATTTTAATGCAGCTGAAAAACACTTAATGATTTCTTTAAATGCTACTATGAAGACAAAAATGAAACCTTGTTAATGAAAACTACAGAAATTCTTCCAAACTACTAAAATTGTGCCATTGAAGATAAAATGTTATAATTAAAAGAAACATTTTCTTTTGGTAAAATGGTAAACTGGGTACATTAAAGATCTGACAAATTGTTTTTAGGCAAACTGAACTTACAGAGATCTGAGCTTGAGTCCCCTGCCCTGCTGCCCTGGGCCAGTGGGTTTCTGGTGGGGATACCAGGCTGCTCAGTGGACCCGATAGGGGCTTTCCCATTGCAGGAGAGGGAGGAGGGGAGGTTGTTCCTTTCTTACCTCTAAACCTTCCCCTTCTATGGTTCCCTGCCTAGGCCAGGCTCACCTCTAGCATGTCTCTCACCCTTCACTGCACTTGGGATTTACAATATGTGTCCTCAAATCAGAACTTAAGACTCTTGGATATGGCACTCTTTTACACAATATTTTCTTTCCAGCCCCAAATCTGGTGCCTGGCACACTGTAAGTGCTTCAAGAGTGATTATTGAATGATGGGTAGAAGTGGAAAAGACTTTAATAAACAAAAATGTGTTATTTCTTCAGAAGTTAACTGCCAACTCTTTCCATCTGGATTCTGCGTCCCTGTGCTTCCCTCAGTTGTGGCAAATCTCGCCCCTGTTTCCTTGTCTACCTCCTCCCAATAAAGCAGGCACCCTCAGCCTCTGTGTGTCCCAGGCCCCGCAGTAGTGGGCCTCAACACAGGTTAGCCTAACTACTCACCTGATGATCTTAAGCAAGCACCCAAAGACTGGAAGGAAATTCCCTGGGCCTGGTACTTCCACTGTGACATTCCAGACTCCTTTATAATGTAAACATTTTCAAAGGTGACTTTCTGCCAATCACTTAGCTTATTTGTAATCTTTTGGTTGAGAAGCAATCAATTTATTCAACAATAGATTCTTCAGAATCTACCTCACGCCACAGTTCTAAGCAATGTGATACATACAGTTGTGCACAAAGTTGACACACTTTATGTCCTAAGTACTATGTTTCAGTAATTTTAAAAATTCTAATTATTTTCTTTCTAAAAGTAACATTATTGGGAATAGCTGTTCCTACATTATTCACTCCTACTGTCTTTGTAACATAAATGAGATTCCCCAGACTATTTTTCATACAGGGTATTCGAAAAAAATGTGTATGCACTTTGAATGATTATAAAGTCAGTGTTTATCAACGTACAGTTCATTTTCAAAATTTAAAAGAATATACAGAAAAGAATCATTTTTCTTGTCAATGCCTGTTTTCAAACTGATGACCATACTGGTCTGGGAACTGCTGATAATAGAAAGCAATGGAATCACAAACATGAAGGATCATTTCGTTTGGTATTTGTGTAACCTCAATTCATCAACTGTTGCAGTTTTGTACCATAAATTTTATCTTTTACGTATCTCCATAAAAAAGGTTTAGTGGCACTTTAGGATAAATTTCCTTTGTTCAAAGCTTCAGCTATTATTTCAAATAAGTTAAAACTAAAAAGGAGGGAGGTAACCAAGATGGCGGTATAGGTAAACACCTACACTGCTGCCTCGCACAACAATTTCAAAACTACAACTAAAAGACAAAATGGACATCATCCAGAACCACAGGAAAGCTGGCTGAGTGGAAATTTTACAACTAGAAGGAAAGAGAGGGGCTCACAGAAACCCAGAGGAGCTGCAAAAAGCTGAGGTACGGAAACAGGTGCATGGAGAGAGCGGCTGCCGGAGTACCTGGCTGACTTTCTCTGGTGGGAGACTCGCAACGGCATTGAACTCCTTATTCTACAACACTAAACCCCAGATCCAGCCGAAACTCATGCGGGGGGAATTTGGACTGTGAAAAGGGAGAAGTGCACGGAAATTGGGGGAGTCGCAGGAGGGTAGAAGATCGACTGCTGATTGTGCCGCTGGCTTTCATAAGAGGTTGGGAGATGGAGCATCCCAACTGCACCACTTCTAACTCCACTAAACCCCAGATTCGGGTGAAATCCTGTGGACCCAGATTCATATGGTCCCAGAGCGCAGGGGAGCTGGAAAGGCAGCGGTCTAGAGGCACTGCGAGAGCGTGTGGGCACACAGTGACTGCTCCAGTGATTACCCAGGCATGTGAGACTCAGGGTGCCGACTGGAAGGCAAGGCAGTCTGAGACTCCACCCATCCCAAGCTCAACAGAGAGGCTTTTGCAGTTTTGCAAGTCTGGTATCATAAGGCTGAATCCAACACAGAAGTTCTCCTGGCATAGTTAAAATGCTGGAACAAGGGAAGAGATCACAAACAAAAGAAATGGAGGAAAACAAATGACTGGGTGTAGAGTTCAAAACCACGCTTATAAGGTTTTTCAAGAATATCCTAGAAAAGTTGGATAAAGTTAGTGAGACCCAAGAGGAGATGAAAAAGAACCAACTGGACATGAAAAAGAACCAACAAGAGATGGAAAAGGACCAACTAGAAATTAAACATACACTGACTGAAATAAAAAAATATTATACAGAGACCTAACAGCAGACTAGAGGAACACAAGAATCAAGTCAAAAATTGAATATAAAGAATCAGAAAACACTCAACCAGAAAAGCAAGAAGAAAAAAGAATAAAAAAATGTGAAGATAATGTAAGGAGACTCTGGGACAGTTTCAAATGTACCAACATCAGAATTGTGGGGGTGCCAGAAGAAGAGAAAGAGGAAGGTACTGAAAACCTACTTAAAGAAATAATGACTGAAAACTTCCCACATCTGGTAAAAGAAATAGACTTACAAATCCAGGAAGCACTCAGAACCCCATATAAAAGGAATCCAAAGAGGACTACACCAAGACACATCATAATTACAATACCAAGAGCAAAAGACAAAGAGAGAATATTAAAAGCAGCAAGAGAAAAACAGTTCATTACTTAAAAAGAGCACCCATACGACTGTCAGTTGATTTCTCAACAGAAACGATGTAAGCAATAAATATTCAACGTGATGAATAGCAAGAACCTACAACCAAGAATACTTTATCCAGCAAAACTATCATTCAGAATTGAAGGGCAGATAAAGAGCTTCACAAATAAGAAAAAGCTAAAGGAGTTCATCAACTCCAAACAGTATTATATGAAATGCTGAAAGGTTCTCTATAAGAAGAGGAGGAAGAAAACGGTAAAAGATAAAAAATTATGAACAACAAATAGATATCTATCAACAAGTGAATCTAAAAATTAAGTGAATTAAAAATTTGATCAATAGAATAAGCTGGTGAATATAATAGAATAGGAGCACAGAAAGGGAGTGGACTGATAATTCTCAGGGGGAAAGGGGTGAGGGGTGTACAGGGAGAGACTGGACAAAAATCATACACCTATGGATGAGGTCAATGGGAGGGAGGTAAGGATAGAGGGAGGGTTGGGAGCTGGGTGGAGGGGAGCTATGGAGGAGAAAAAAGAGAAACAAATATAATAATCTGAATAATAAAGATTTAATTAAAAAAAACTAAAAAGGAGTGAAAATTGAATTACCAGCTGTTAAAGTGTGTAAACATTTTTAGGGGGAGACTCTATATTGATTGCTGAAATAAACACATTTTTTAAAGCTGCTTAGTTTATTCAGGAATATTTAGAAATAATTTGTCATCACTTCAGATGTTTTCTCATTTCTCTTTCCACATAAACAAATTATTTCTTAGCTATAAAAATGTTCTTTCCTCTCTTCCCTTTTGCATTTTTCTTTTATTTAATAACTTTTTATTTTTCAATTATAATTGACATACAGTATTATATTAGTTTTAGGTGTATACCACAGTGATTAGATATTATATAACTTACTAAGTTATCATCTTGATAAATCTTGTACCGATCTGATACCATACATAATTACAATATTATTGACTATATTCCCAATGCTGTACTTTACACTGACATGATTATGTATAACTGCTAATTTGTATTTCTAAATTCCTTCACCTTTTTTCACTCATTCCCCCAACTCCCCTCCCATCTGGTAATCATCAAAATGTTCTCTGTATCTATGAGTCTGTTTCTGTTCTACTTCTTCATTTATTTTGATTTTTAGATTTAATTGTTAATAGATATATATTTATTGCCATTTTATTGTTCATATTTTTAATCTTATTTTTTTTCTTCTTCTTAAAGAAGACATTTAACATTTCTTGTAATACTGGTTTAGTGGTGATTAACTCCTTTAACTTTCTTTTGTCTGTGAAGCTCTTTCTCTGACCCTTAATTCTAAATAATAGCTTTTTTGAGTAATTTTGGTTATAGGTTCTTGCTATTCATCACTTATGTATTTTTTGCCATTCTCTTTTGGCCTGCAAAGTTTTTGTTGGGAAATCAGTTGACAGTATTATGGGAGCTTCCTTGTAGATAACTCATTGCTTTTTTCTTGCTACTTTTAAGATTTTCTCTTTGTCTTTAACATTTGGCATTTTAATTATGATGTGTCTTTGGTGTGGGCCTCTTTGGATTCATCTTGTTTGGGACTTTCGGCTCTTCCTGACCTTGTATGTCTATTTCTTTCACCAGATAAAGTCATTATTTTTCAAATTATTCTTCAATTTCTTGCTCCCTCCCTTCTCCTTCTGGCAGTCCCATAATGCAAATGTTGGTTCACTTGAAGTTGTCCCAGAGATTCCTTATACAGTGGTACCTCGAGATACAAGTTTAATTTGTTCCGTAACCTTGAGGCATGGGAAACTATGAGACGCTCGAGTCATGGTAAACTGGTGGGTCGTGTGCAGCCAGCCGATCCACTCGATTACTCCTCTCTCAAATGTTGCTCACATTTCAAAGCAAAAATGGCTCACTGAATGGCTCGTATCTCAAAAATGTCGTATGTTAGGGCACTCGTATCTCGAGGTACCACTGTACTGTCTTCATATTTTTGTATTCTTTATTCTGTTAGCTGTTCTGAGCTGGTATTTTTTGTTTTCTCTATTTGAAATTGCTGATTTGATTCTTGGTTTCTGCTTCTGTTGATTCCCTATAAATTATTCTTTATTTCAGTTAATTTATCCTTCATATATAACAGATTCTTTTTTTGTGGTTCCCATATTTTTTTAATGCTGTTAAAGTTCTCATTTGGTCCCTTGAATATTCTATAAACATTGTTTTGAATCAACATCTGATAATTTGCTTGCTTTCATTTCATTTAGTTCTTTTTCTGAAAATTTCTTCTGCTCTTTCACCTGAGACATGTTTCTTCTTTGCCTCTGCATGTTGGCTGCTTTCCAGTGTTTGTTCCTATGCATTAAGTAGAGCTGTTATGTCTCCCAGATTTGGTAGAATGGCCTTGGATAATAGGTGTCCTACAGGGCTCAGTGGTGCAGCTTCCCCAGTCACCTGAGCTGGGTATCCAAGCGTATCTCTGTGTGGGCTGTATGCACTGTCTTGTAGTTGAGCCTTGATTGCTGTTGATATCACTGGGAGGGATTAACCCCCCAGGCCATTTGGTAGTGAGGGCAAGTTGCAACTATAGTGGAAGAGCTGCTGTGCAAGAATTGACCCTACTGAGCAGGACTTGCTGCTGTGGGGCTTTGATGCATACTGAGTCTGTCCCATGAGTGTGTCACTTGTGGAGGTTGTAGAGTTATAATCTGGTGTGATCTAAAGCTGTCTACTGAGTGTACTGGTTCTGAGGCCTCCTAGGAGGTGCAAAGTAAGCCACTGCCTGTGCCCTGCCTAGGGTCACCCAGCATGATCTACCGAGCAACCTGCAGATGGCTGCTACTTGTGTTGGCTTGGAGGTGCCAAGGAGAGGCTGGTCTGTAAACCAAGGTGGGCTGGTTCTAGTGCCAGGCCTAGAGCCACTTAGTGAGAAGAATAGGGCACACTGTGGCCACCTACTGTTTGCTTGAGGTATTTTAAGCAAGTCCAAAGCATGAAACAAGAGAGGCCAGTTATATGGAAAAGCCAGTGGAAATGGCTTTGATAAACCCCCAAGATGGGTGGGGTGGGGTCTTAGGGAATCACAGGTTGGGGTCAACAGTGTGTGCCAAGCTGATGGAGACTCAGATATGGTGTTGGCTTGTCAGCTCTGTGATGGGAAGGGTTCAGCAAAGGAATAATGACTTCTACCAGTACTTTTGTTTAGGAGAAAGTGGCCCACCACCAGCTCTTGCCCTGATGCCAGACCATTTAGTTCTTCTCTGTATGTCACTGGTTCCTTTCAAACTTCTTCCCTAGAGGCTGAGCTCAGAGAGAGTGAGTCCAAGTAAGTGCATGCGTGGCCCTTTAAAAGGAACTATCCAGGACTCCAGCAGCTTGTGTCACTTCACCTCAATCCCCGCTGGTTCTTATAGCCCAAAATTATGGGGACTTCTTTTCCCAGCATTGGAACCTTGAGCTGAGGGGTGTTGTATGAAGTTGGGACTCTTCAGTTCCTCAGAGGGAACTTCTGAACTGGAGATATTCCTCCTGATTAAAAACTGCCATACATGGGTATAAGACCAGCCTACACTGTGCCTCAGATTTTTCTACTAGTCTTAATGTGGCTTCTTCTTTTTCCCTAGTTGTAGGACTTTCATTCAGCTAGATTTTAGGTGGTTCTGAATGAAGGTTGTTCTGAAGATAAAGTGGCATTTTTGATGTTGTTGTGGGAGGATTAGAGCACTGCATTTACCTATGGTGCCATCTTGACTGGAAGCCTTGCATTTTTTTCATTTAACCCTGTATTAGTTCTAGTAGTGATGAAGGGGGCATGCTTTTGTCATAATAGAGTCTAAAAAGTCACATTTGGATGAATTAAGGTGATGATTTCAGGTTTCTATTATATGTTCTGAACATTTTCCCAAAGAACTTTTCCATAAATTCTTCTTCAGGCTCCTATAGAAGGTTGTATATAGTTCTATTATGGCACTTCAATACAGCTGTTATCTATCTATCTATCTATCTATCTATTTATTTATTTATTATTTTAATACATTTTATTGATTTTTTACAGAGAGGAAGGGAGAGGAATAAAGAGTTAGAAACATCAATGAGAGAGAGACATCGATCAGCCGCCTCCTGTACACTCCCTACTGGGGATGTGCCCGCAACCAGAATCAAACCTGGGACCTTTCAGTCCGCAGGCCAACAATGCTCTATCCACTGAGCCAAACCGGTTTCGGCTGTTATTTTTATTTGTTTCACTTCTTCACCAGACTGTAAGGATCTTACCCACACTTGCATTCACATGCTTAGGGCATTGAAAGTGCAGTATTCCTTCACTAACATGAATACTTAAAGTCAAGGTGGCATTTTCTTCTCTTTTCTTAATAACTAGAGATCTGGTGCATGAATCCGTGCATGGGTGGAGTCTGGCCGGCCCACCCCAATGGGGATCAATCAGGTCAGGGCCGGCCCGGAGAGAGGCCTCCATGATTGGCTGGCTGGCCCAGGGGCAGGGCCATCTGGGACTAGGGGCCACGGGAGGTTGGGGGACTGATTGGGGCCCTGATAGGGCTGGTTGGCTGTTGCAGTGTGCATCATAGCAACAGGTCATTCTGGTCATCCTGGTCATTCCAATCATTCAATCGTTCCGGTCATTTTGCTTTTATGTATGTAGATAATAGCAAACCTCCTTTACCTTCTATGTTCTAGGCATTAAGCAAATCTCACTTCCTGCATTATTTCATTTAATCCTCACTGCAGCTCCATCTGTAGTGCATATATTCTTAATATTGTTGTGGGGCGACTTCCACAACCAGTTGCAAATGACCATGAAGGCTGCTAAGTTGGTTAATAAGCAAGCAAGGATTTATTGAGCTGACCAGCGACGGCTGAGAGGGCACCACATGCAGGTGAAGTCCACACACTCATGACCATTCTGTCCCAGGTGTAGGTAGTCCTTTTAAGGGCCTTAACCACAAAATTTTCTAAATTCCACAAACAGCTGTGGGCTGCAACTGTTCCTGTTAACTGCCCCTTATCTCCCAACCACACCCTGCTAGACGTTGGAATGTGGACCTATCTTGTGAAAGCAGATTGTACAGAAGCAAAATTGAGCAAAGTTAATAATCTCTAAATGTCATCTATAGTCTCAACTCCTGGAGCCACTGAGTCAACAGGAATCAATTTTTTATGGTTCTGGTCCTCAGGCACAGGAGAATAACCTTTGTGATGTGGGATGGATTTATGTGACTTTACAGGTAAAACAGCAGTTTTTACTTGAGATGAATGCTCTTAAGGTTATCTCCCCCTTTTACCAGAAAGAAAGACTTAGAGAGGTTAATTAAATTTCCCAAGGTTACACAGCAGTAATAACAGAGTGGGAAATGGTCCCATGTCAGATTAATCTGGTAGCTCATATTTTAACATTACACTACTGATACAATGCTAAAGTGGGTCTGTTCACCATAACTTGAAACTGTTTTAAAAGGCTTCCTTTTTATTAGCATTCTTTATACACAGGGTCCCAACTTACGATGATTGACTTAGGATTGTTTTACTTCACAATGGAATGCTTTCAGCTGTATATGTTAATGGTGAGTACCCACACTACTTTTCTTTTTCATTTTCAGTTCAGTATTTAATAAATTACATGAGCTATTCAACCCATTTTAGGTTGTGTTATGGACTGACTTGTGTCTTTCCCCCAATTCATATGTTGAAGTCTTAATCTCGGTACCTCAGAACGCAAACTTATTTGGAGATCATGTCATTACAGAGGCAATTACATTAGAATGAGGTCATTAGGGTAGGCCCTAATCTACCACCTTTTGTAAGACTGGTGACTTAACAAAAACAAGAAATCCGAACACTGAGATATACATAGAGTGAAGCCCGTATGAAGAGACATAAAAAGACAAGCCATCTACAAGCTAGGAAGGAGGTCTGGTACAGATGCTTCCCTCATGTGAGACATTACTTCCTGCTATTTAAGGCATCCATTGGTACTTGCTTACTGCAGCCCTAGCAAACTAATACAGGTCAGATAACTCTGTTGTGAGGGGCTGTCCTGTACTTTGTAGGATGTGTAGTTGCACCCCTGGCTTCTGCCCACTAGATGCAGTGGCACCTTTTGCCCCCTGATGTGACAAACCTACGTATCTGCAAACATTGCTGAATCCCCCTGGAGCACCCAGATTAGTGGGTGTCCTTGAGGCAAATGTTGGTCAGAGACATTAGAGGCACAGCCACTGCCAATTTCATGGTACTCTGCAGGCCCTGGGTATTTCTGAAGCAAAGAAACTCGGAACATTTAACTTCTTCTGAGCAGGGATCACTCACAAATAACGCTGTCCATTGGGGAAAAGTTTTTATGAACTGGAGATCTAGGTAAAATAGACAATTCCTCAGATACACTCAGAGAAAACTTGTGGTATTTCATTTCTTCAAACTCATCTGAAGACACAGGAATTTGTAGATGTCACCCTTTGTATAAGTGCTGGTCTTGCCATTT